>OZ023215.1:2003473-2075973 GCA_963995525.1 Escarpia spicata
CATACTTAATGTTGTAGCGTTCCGAGGTTTCAGAAACCATTTTATTTATGTTTTACTAACAACAAAAAAGTAAAGTTCTTATATAGCGCAGTATCCGGTCCTCAGGACTGGTCAAAGCGCTTGACACTTTACTCCATGGCAGACCTGTTCAATCGAAAACCATCTCGACTTTTCTGGGAAGCATTCAGTCACCCTGCAATTAATGCGCGAAGACGATTTGTACACAAACATCCCCCACTGTCTATAGCCAGGTACTGATTCACACAGCTGAGTGAAATTAGTACACACTCTCTCTCTCTCTCTCTCTCTCTCTCTCTCTCTCTCTCTCTCTCTCTCTCTCTCTCTTCTCTCTCTCTCTCTCTCTCTCTCTCTCTCTCTCTCTCTCTCTCTCTCTCTCTCTCTCTCTCTCTCTCTCTCTCTCTCTCTCTCCTCTTCCTCTCTCTCTCTCTCTCTCTCTCTCTCTCTCTCTCTCTCTCTCTCTCTCTCTCTCTCTCTCTCTCTCTCTCTCTCTCCTCTCTCTCTCTCTCTCTCTCTCTCTCTCTCTCTCTCTCTCTCTCTCTCTCTCTCTCTCTCTCTCTCTCTCTCTCACACACACACACACACACAGACACACACAACACAAACACAAACACCCCCCACTGTCTATAGCCAGGTACTGATTCACACAGCTGAGTGAAATTAGTACACCGTATCTACATAAGACAAATATTTGTCATATTCGTCATTCATCACGCTGATTAGTGTATTTTGGTAGACTTTGTCAATTTATACTGCTGTAGTTGAGTGTCCGGAATGTTAAGAGGATTGGCGAAGAGCAGTTCCAGGCTGTTACCAAAGAACGTAGAAACTATGGAACATTTACAATCATACGTGAACACTGGATAAACAGTTTCTGTCAACAGTTCGGCTGTATCCAGTCGGCGGTGTTCAGAGTGGACCTAGGTGACGTTGACCAGATGCCCGGCCACGTCAGTCTCAGCGGTGTTCAAGTGGCTTTGTTGTCGTTTGGCAACAATTTTTACACACGACGACTGCACTTTGAATGTTGCTAGCGTACTTATAGCAACATTATTATCGTAGCCTACTCATCGACGTGAGAAATGCTGAGTTTGTTAATTAGTGCATTGTATCTTTAAAATAAGTTATTAAAAACTACCAACGGACATGTAATGCCTCACGGTGAATATGCTGCGAATATCGAATCAATATTTTGTAGTCATTATCCAGAGCATGCCAAATCTGCGGCCGTTGCTGAATGGTATAACCGGCAGATGGAGCTACCTACCAGGTGGTTGACTGATAGATGCAAATCTGCATCTTTCGTTCCAATGAAGCACATGGCCGGCCGTCGTATGCGTGTCCCCAGAAACATGTCACGTAGACGACACAGCCGTGATAGCACTGTAGTTGCCACTGTCCACACCTTCGCTGTTATCGATGCAAACCTTTCCTGCATTGAGAACACAATTAATATAGGCAATACATCCACATGCAAAAGAGGAGTGGATAACTAAAACAAACTCTAACATTTACTACTCCGATTTGGTTCCCCTCGTTTCATACTATTTACAAGAAAAACAAACCTACCACGTAGAAAGGCATACAGTATTTTAACTAGCTAATTAGATGACTTAATCCTCTTCGCACTGACAAGAGCATAACTGCAAATGAACTTTCAATATGTTGGTTTAGATCTTATTTGACGTGTAGAAAACAAGTTACCGATGTTGATGGAACATTATTTGTGGCAAAAAGTATCAATTTCGATGTACCACAAGGTTCAATACTTGGGCCTCTTCTCTTACTGTCAAATGACATGTCTGCTGCATTTAAATGTTAGCTTTTGTTATATGCGGACGACTCAGTCGTGCTTGCCTCGGGAAAGGATTGAGCAGAATTAGAGGCAACTTTAAATTCGGAGCTGGAATCCGTCAATGAATGTTTAATTGATAACAAACTGTCTCTTAATTTACGAAAAACACAATCCATCGTGTTTGGAATGAAGAGAAAATTGTACAATTTTAACAATCTTAATGTTGTATGCAATGGAAATGTCATTGAGTCAAAGTCAAGTGTCAGATATTTAGGGGTGACTTTAGATATGTCCCTTTCTGGTGATAGTATAGCTTCTCATATCCTTACTAAACTTCAAATAAACTTAAATGTTTGTACAGGAACGGCAGAAAGTTTAGTATAAAAAACTACTAGATTCTGCGTTGATTTAATGCAATTTTGATTACATATGTTCAGCTTGGTACAGTGGATTATCGAAAACAATGAAGTGCAGAATGCAGCGTAGACAGAATAAGATTATCAGATTTATGTTAAATGCTCCACCGAGGTTCCGTGTTGGTGCTAATGAATTTAAGACAGTTGGACTACTGCCTGTTGAATATAGAGTAGAAGAGTTAAAGTTGGGCCACATTTTCAATATTATCAATAGTAATGCACCAGCATATTTAAGAGCAAATGTTGAAATGGTTCATCATAGATACCCCACAAGAGCCAGTGAATTGGCATGTGTTATTCCCAGAATAAAGGGTTCTGGACAAACTTCTTTCCTTTATACAGGCATGTGCCACTGGAACAACTTGCCAATCGAAACAAAACAATCTAAAATTAGTTTTAGAAAAAAGTGACCACCCTTTTATATAGTAGATTGGTGGCTCATAAACACAATCTTTACGTCTTAATATTATTAATGCATATTGTTGATTTATTTATTGTATTTTAAATTTTGATATTTATTATAATACTGTTGTTTAAATCGTACTATGAATGTATTATTTTTTATATATATTTTTTTATATTATAATTACATATTCACTATTTGTTTGAGGACCACATTAAAAACAAGTATACTATGTATGCTTTTATGTGCTATCCTCGGTATTATTATATCTTTGTAGTTTTTCTTCTAATTATGTAATGAATGTATATAATTTTACTGGATTTCTAATTAGGCACATTATGCGTTTGGGTTCCGAGTCGAAGTCAACAATGAGTGAACAACAACTCAGCTTGGCACCTTGTAAGATTTCTACTATGACGACTACTACTACTACTACTAGTAGTAGTAGTAGTAGTACTACTACTACAACTACAATTACTACTAGTGGTGGTGGTAATGGTGGAAATATTATTAGTAATGAAGTAGTCGCTACGGAAGGAGTGGATTGAAGCATTGCCGTCTTTGGAGGATCTGTGGAAACAAGCTCCATGGGCCTCTTGCCACACGCTACACTGATGTGCATCCTGAAGTAGTCATCTGTCCCAGCTGCTAGCTTGACTTCATTTAGCTGACTGTTGAAGACTATTTGTGGCTAGACCATGCGAAGTACGTCCTGGAAGACAAAACTGGGACCGAGGATAATACATTTTGGGCCGCATTTAATGCCAGCCTTCAGAAGCAGGTGTATTCTGCTCCACTGTGCTGCATCCGTGTTTCCTTGACAGGTCCACACAATGCCCATGATCCCACACTCTATTGATGTATTGACGAATGTCGTGGAACAGCGGAATCCTAGGCAGGTGGCAGTGGTCATATACGATCAGCCACTATTGTCTACCTTGGCTAATGAAATGCAATGGAAGTGGCCGGAATACAATGGCGAAGATAAGTCGATACTGATGTTTTACTAGTGTCCACATCGAGATTGCAACCCTAGAGACGCTGGAGGACTGGCTGCCAAGCACTGGTGCAAGCCGAGATTATGACGCCAGGGACAGCCGACACATTTGTACGACCAACACACAGAGAAGCTGATGACGCAGGAAATCTGCACGAGTTTGAAGATTGGCGCCGCCAGAGAGAAGACATGCTCCTGTTTTAATACTGGGCAACCGTTCTGGAACTAGAAGTATTCGAACTGGCCCATGTGCATTCTCCGCGGGAGGCTTCATTTCCGATGTACATTGACGCTCTCTTGTCAACATGATAGAATCGCTTGGCGAAGAGGATATGGATCCTGTTTTCTTTGACGCAGAGGAAATGGCAGATACTGCTGTATTTGAGTGTCCGGAATGTTAATAGGATTGGCGAAGAGCAGTTCCAGGCTGTTACCAAAGAACGCCTGGTGGAAAGAACCAAACCTATTTATGATGCCACTGATCAAAACAAGCTAACGGTGTTCTGTACTTCCGCTCCTCGCTGAGTGACCTAATGGATGCAGTAAGTGGCCTCTCTCAAGAATGATTTGCAGCTCTTCTCGCAGCTGTATTTTGGTTGCCAGACGAGATATGGAAATCTTGAAGAATCCTTTCAATACGGGAATCAGGCGTGTTTTCCGGCATTCTCTGATGGAGGATCAGACATGAATAGTGATGTTCTCCAGTCTGAGGCTCCTGCTACCACCAGTGTAATCCTTGATGGAGATGCTGAAGCCAGATGCACTCAAATACTTCGATAAATATACCAAACAAGATCTTCATTGAATACCTTTTCACAAAGCTTCAACATGGGTCATGCCTAGAACAGCTACAATGCAGATTCATTGAAAGACAATGCAATAGATAAGCAGGGAAATTTAGTGCAAAGATGGGTGGTGGCTTCAGCAGGCCACACAGAGAAAAAGACAGTTTCCTCAGAGTGGAGGACAACAACAACACAGAGCTGTTCAATTTCCTGTCAGCTCTCATCAAGGGAGTTGACAAACAGCTTGTAATTACTGACGGAGAATTTAACAAGATTTAACAAGATTGCCACCCAGAGAATTAACTCTAGGTAGCAGGTGGACAAGGAAGCCCTTGGCTTTTCGAGAGTCCGACCTTTTTATCTATGTGTATCCCGCCCGTCTGAGGTATGTGTCGATTTTATTTTTAAACATATTCACGCTACTAGCACCCACACAATCAGCAGGTAATCTGTTCCATTCATTTACAGTCCTTTGTGAAAATGAAAACTTTCTTATATCCAATCTACTCTGCTCCTTTGCTAATGCAAGATCATGTCCTCTAGTCCTTCTATCTTTCTTAACTGAGAAAAACATATTTCTATCAATATTTTCATAACCCTTCAATATTTTAAACACTTCTATCTGATCTCCTCTCAATCTCCTGGTCTCTAGTGTTGTTAAACCGCATTTTTTTAGGCGTATTTCATAACTAAGATCCCTCAGATTTTGTATCATTTTAGTTGCTCTCCTCTGCACTCTTTCTAGCATATCTATGTCCTTCCTGCGATATGGCCTCCACGCTTGAATACAATATTCTAAATGAGGCCTAACTATTGTTTTGTACAGCGGTATTATTAGCTCTTTTTCCTTATACGTTATGTTTCGCCTAATTAATCCAAGGATTTGATTTCCCTTTGAAGCTGCAATTCCGCACTGCTCTGAAATCTTCATATCAGCACTAACGGTTAACCCTAAGTCCTTTTCTTTTACAGTAGTACTTAGTACAGTACCCCCCATTGTATATTCTACCTCTTCGTTCCCATGTCCTATGTGGAGGCATTTACATTTCCCAAAATTGAACATCATTTGCCATTTTTCAGACCATTTCATCAACCTGTCAAGATCATCTTGTAAATGCTGTCTATCTCCATCACTTTTAATCCTTCTAAACACTTTTGTATCATCCGCAAATTTCAACACCTTGCTTGTTATTTCATCATCCAAATCGTTGATGTATATTAAGAATAATATAGGACCTAATACTGATCCCTGTGGTACCCCACTCAATACCGATTTCCAGTTTGAAGCCTCCCCATCAACTACTACACGTTGTCTTCTGTCAATCAGCCATTGTTCTATCCAGTTTATTATACCATTTCCTATGCCATGGGCCTTTAGTTTAAGCAGTAATCTTTGATGTGGTACTTTGTCAAAAGCTTTTTGAAAATCTAAGTAGACGATATCTACTGGTGTTCCCTCATCTACCCACTTAGTGATGTCTTCCAAAAAACATAACATATTTGTTAAGCATGACCTCGCTTTAAAAAAACCATGTTGAGATGGGTTTATCAAGTTTTGTTTAACAAGAAAATCCACCATGTGATCTTTAATTAGTCTTTCTAATAATTTACAAATCACTGATGTTAAACTCACTGGTCTATAGTTCTCTGACTTGTTTCTCGAACCTTTTTTGAATAACGGTATAATGTTTGCTTCTTTCCATTCTAAAGGAACCACTCCCTCTTCTAATGACAAGTTGAAAACTGTTGCAAGTGGTATGCTAATTTGTTCTACAATTTCCAATAGTAGTTTGGGTGGAATACCATCCACTCCAGGTGATTTATTTTCCTTCATAGCCCTTATTTTCTTAGCTACCATTTCCGGGGTTACAATTAATTGTCCTAAATAGTCTGAATCTGCCCCCTTGAACTTAGCCTCTGGTATTGGCAGTGAACTAATATCTTCCCTGGTAAACACTGAACTAAAGTACTCATTCAGGTCTTCTGCCATTATGAATCCCTCTGATATCATATTTCCAGCACTATCTTCTAGAGGACCGACCTTATCTTGAACTTTCTGTTTGCTTCGAACATACGCATAAAAACTCTTGCTGTCATGTTTTATATTACTAGCTAATTGTTGTTCATAGCTTCTCTTTGAATTTCTAATTTCAGCTGTAGCTTGGTTAAGTGCTTCTTTATAATTGTTGTAGTCTTCATAATTTCCAGTACATCTATATGACTTCCACATCATTTGTTTATACTTAATTTTTCTAATGGCTTCTTTCGATAAGTGTTTCTTTTTGGACCGTTTTCCTTGTTTTTTGAAGGGTACAAATTTTTCGATTATGCACTTAATTTCACTCTTTAATATATTCCAGCATTCTGTTGCCGTCTTATTTTTCAGTGTCTTATTCCAGTCTATCTTTGCTAAATATTTCCTCATGTCCTTATACCTTCCTTTGTGGAAATTTCTCCTATACTGCTTTTTGCTATTCCTTTCTGATTTTACTTTGATGGTAAAATGTATCTGGTTGTGATCGCTACTCCCCAGTGGCTCACATATCTTGACATTGTCAACTAATTCATTCTGTGAGGACAAAACTATGTCTAACACATTCTCACCCCTGGTTGGTTCTAGCACATGTTGAGAAAGGAATGTATCTTGAACTAAAACTAAAAACTTGTGGTCCTCTCTCCCCATACTCTGTAGAGATTTCCATTGTATATGCCCGTGGTTAAAATCCCCCATAATTGAGAAGCAATCATCAGCAAGCCACCACTGCCAAATTTGGCCTCGCTCGCCCCATGCAGCCACAAAGCAACTGACAACTACTTGATGCTGCATACAACCCATGCAGCCTAACGTGGCCACCAAAAGAACATGATACGAGGTGTTGACAACGTGGTACAGCCCTTGTCAGTGAGTCGGAGGTTTCAACCAGGTGATGACCCTCGGTTAACATTTTGGAACTAGCAAGTGTTTCAGGTTTCTAGCAGCCAACAAACTAGCAGCTGGCCTAGGAACTAGGACCCGAAACGTCATGGGCTTTGCCAATATTCCACGCTTTGACTGGGTGTGATAATGTGTACAGTTACGCACCGCATTGTAAGAAGACTGTCTGGGCAATCTGGACCGTGCTATCAGACCTCATAGGCAGCCTGCTGAAACTATCCTTCACATAAAGTTGCTTATTCTGTTGTTTCGCTTGGCAGTAAGTAGATGATCTATCTATCTACGGTCTGACTTCCCGGGGGCTTTCATCAGCTCGCGTCATGTTGCTCTCTGGGGTGGCATCATCTTGAGGTTTGGTGTTAGTTGGATGAGTTTTTGTTTCGGTTTCTATAATCATGTTGTTTCTCCTTGATGGGTGATTAGCTCAGTTAGTGGGGTTTTGTGTCAGGGGTGTCCCTCCCTCAGCCCTTACTGTGTCCGTCCCCTTGCCATGTGACTCGGGTATAACAGGGTCACCACAAGAAGGTACAGTCGGACTTGCTCAGGATATGTTGTATGGCACATCACTGAGCCATTTAAACCTAGCTAATTAGATTATTATCATTATTATTGTACAAATTATGATTTGGCGCCTTGTAAACGCCAAGTCAAAGCAAAGCGATATTGGGTATGCGATGACTGTCAGAGCTGGGTGGAGTTTGCCTTGTCCGGCTGTGGGAAGTCATCAGCATATACTAAGGAAGAGAGATTCACCTTTCAGTGTGTGGGGTGTTGGAAGATGGAATGTCTGCTGAAGGAGGTAATTATATTTGATTATTTGTGAAGGGTGTTAGGGTGAGAATTAGCATGGAGACAGGCGGAATGGAGAGAGGCGACAGGTAGAGAGTTGGGAATAATGTGAGACTGAAGGAGCAGTGTAATGGCAAGAAGATTGATGAAAGGAGATTGAGAGGATGGAAGGTGAATTGATGCGATAAATTTGGAGAATCGACGGCAGGAAATGTGACAGACGTGAAGGTGACAGGGGAGAAAATTACCGTAGAGAAGGAGGTAGGAGGGGAAATGGGACGGGAGAGAACAAAATGCGACGGGAGGAAAACTGACGGGACGAAAGGAAGTGAGAGTAAATGTAACAGAAGAGAAGTCAATAAAAGGGACGATGACAGGAGGAATGGTGACAAGAGAAAAAGCAACAGGAAAGAATGGAACGGAAGAGAATATGACAGGAGAGATTATGTAGAATATCAAGCTGTGTGCTGTACAGTATGTCCTAGAATACAGATGTGTCGTAAGCTTCGATTTTAAAGCAACATTCGTCGTTTTTGTTGATGTGAGATGCACTAAACGACCTATCGCCTCAGTGACGCCTTGCACGCGGACGCTTAATAAAATCACTGGAACGCAGCGACCCAACCGACTGTCGATGATTTATACAGCGTTCGATGTACTTTGGTGTCAGGCCAGTCAGTGTTCGTATAGGATCATAGACCACTAGAAGTAGTATTGGCATCCATTGGAGCTTCATCAGTAGCGGTGTCGCATGTCTAAGATTCACCTTCTCGTCATTTATATAATGACTGTCTTCATTTCATATTTTCCTCCATCTCCTCCTCCTCCATCATAGTCACTGTCATCATCGCTGTCGTTCTCGTCATAATCTTCATCATCATCATCGTTATCATTATGTTCATCTTCACCATCGATATCATATTCACCTGTATTAGCATTTTGAACTGAATTATCATAACTTCCATTGTCGTCTTCATATTCTTCATCAACGTCATCACTAATTTCATCACCATCGTCTTCTTCTTCTTCTATTACTCATCATCAAAATAAATGTAATAAAGGTAACTTCTGCAATTAAAGTGCGAAGATTATTCGTACACAAGTATCCACAAATGTCTACAGCGGGATCACCATTCATACAGCTGAGGGAACTGGAGACACATTGAAAGATAAAACCAAGGTTCGAAACGGCAGCGCAGGATTAGTACCCGGGTTCTCTCGATTGAGAGGCTGATGCTGTACGCACTGCGTGATTGCGTCCAGTAATCATAATTGTCTTCTTATTTATCTTCTTCTCCATCACCACCTTTACATTTACATCACCATTTTTGGAGTCACTTTTGCTTTTGTCATCTTCGTCTTCATATTCTTCATCAAATTCATCACAATTCTTCATCACCATGGGACTTTTTGCTCTTCTTTGTCGTATTCATCATTATCACCATGGGACTTCTTGTGCTTCTTTGTCGTATTCATCATCATCACCATGGGACTTCTTGTGCTTCTTTGTCGTATTCATCATCATCACCATGGGACTTCTTGTGCTTCTTTGTCGTATTCATCATCATCACCATGGGACTTCTTGTGCTTCTTTGTCGTATTCATCATCATCACCATGGGACGTATTGTGCTTCTTTGTCGTATTCATCATCATCACCATGGGACTTCTTGTGCTTCTTTGTCGTATTCATCATCATCACCATGGGACATCTTGTGCTTCTTTGTCGTATTCATCATCATCACCATGGGACTTCTTGTGCTTCTTTGTCGTATTCATCATTATCACCATGGGACTTCTTGTGCTTCTTTGTCGTATTCATCATTATCACCATGGGACTTCTTGTGCTTCTTTGTCGTATTCATCATCATCACCATGGGACTTCTTGTGCTTCTTTGTCGTATTCATCATTATCACCATGGGACTTCTTGTGCTTCTTTGTCGTATTCATCATCATCACCATGGGACTTCTTGTGCTTCTTTGTCGTATTCATCATTATCACCATGGGACTTCTTGTGCTTCTTTGTCGTATTCATCATCATCACCATGGGACTTCTTGTGCTTCTTTGTCGTATTCATCATCATCACCATGGGACTTCTTGTGCTTCTTTGTCGTATTCATCATTATCACCATGGGACTTCTTGTGCTTCTTTGTCGTATTCATCATCATCACCATGGGACTTCTTGTGCTTCTTTGTCGTATTCATCATCACCACCTTGGGACTTCTTGTGCTTCTTTGTCGTACTCATCATCACCACCATGGGACTTCTTGTGCTGCTTTGTCGTATTCATCATCATCACCATGGGACTTCTTGTGCTTCTTTGTCGTATTCATCATCACCATGGGACTTCTTGTGCTTCTTTGTCGTATTCATCGTCATCACCATGGGACTTCTTGTGCTTCTTTGTCGTATTCATCGTCATCACCATGGGACTTCTTGTGCTTCTTTGTCGTATTCATCATCACCATGGGACTTCTTGTGCTTCTTTGTCGTATTCATCATCATCACCATGGGACTTATTTTGCTGCTTTGTCGTATTCATCATCATCACCATGGGACTTCTTGTGCTTCTTTGTCGTATTCATCATCATCACCATGGGACTTCTTGTGCTTCTTTGTCGTATTCATCATCATCACCATGGGACATCTTGTGCTTCTTTGTCGTATTCATCATCATCACCATGGGACTTCATGTGCTTCTTTGTCGTATTCATCATCATCACCATGGAACTTTTTGCTCTTCTTTGTCGTATTCATCATTATCACCATGGGACTTCTTGTGCTTCTTTGTCGTATTCACCATCATCACCATGGGACTTATTGTGCTTCTTTGTCGTATTCATCATCATCACCATGGGACTTCTTGTGCTTCTTTGTCGTATTCATCATCATCACCATGGGACTTCTTGTGCTTCTTTGTCGTATTCATCATTATCACCATGGGACATCTTGTGCTTCTTTGTCGTATTCATCATCATCACTATGGGACATCTTGTGCTTCTTTGTCGTATTCATCATCATCACCATGGGACTTCTTGTGCTTCTTTGTCGTATTCATCATCATCACCATGGGACTTCTTGTGCTTCTTTGTCGTATTCATCATCATCACCATGGGACTTCTTGTGCTTCTTTGTCGTATTCATCATCATCACCATGGGACTTCTTGTGCTTCTTTGTCGTATTCATCATTATCACCATGGGACATCTTGTGCTTCTTTGTCGTATTCATCATCATCACTATGGGACATCTTGTGCTTCTTTGTCGTATTCATCATCATCACCATGGGACTTCTTGTGCTTCTTTGTCGTATGCATCATCATCACCATGGGACTTCTTGTGCTTCTTTGTCGTATTCATCATCATCACCATGGGACTTCTTGTGCTTCTTTGTCGTATTCATCATCATCACCATGGGACATCTTGTGCTTCTTTGTCGTATTCATCATTATCACCATGGGACTTCTTGTGCTTCTTTGTCGTATTCATCATTATCACCATGGGACATCTTGTGCTTCTTTGTCGTATTCATCATCATCACCATGGGACTTCTTGTGCTTCTTTGTCGTATTCATCATCATCACCATGGGACTTCTTGTGCTTCTTTGTCGTATTCATCATCATCACCATGGGACATCTTGTGCTTCTTTGTCGTATTCATCATCATCACCATGGGACTTCTTGTGCTTCTTTGTCGTATTCATCATTATCACCATGGGACATCTTGTGCTTCTTTGTCGTATTCATCATCATCACCATGGGACATCTTGTGCTTCTTTGTCGTATTCATCATCATCACCATGGGACTTCTTGTGCTTCTTTGTCGTATTCATCATCATCACCATGGGACTTCTTGTGCTTCTTTGTCGTATTCATCATCATCACCATGGGACATCTTGTGCTTCTTTGTCGTATTCGTCATCATCACCATGGGACTTCTTGTGCTTCTTTGTCGTATTCATCATTATCACCATGGGACTTCTTGTGCTTCTTTGTCGTATTCATCGTCATCACCATGGGACATCTTGTGCTTCTTTGTCGTATTCATCATCATCACCATGGGACTTCTTGTGCTTCTTTGTCGTATTCATCATTATCACCATGGGACATCTTGTGCTTCTTTGTCGTATTCATCATCATCACCATGGGACTTCTTGTGCTTCTTTGTCGTATTCATCATCATCACCATGGGACTTCTTGTGCTTCTTTGTCGTATTCATCATCATCACCATGGGACGTATTGTGCTTCTTTGTCGTATTCATCATCATCACCATGGGACTTCTTGTGCTTCTTTGTCGTATTCATCATCATCACCATGGGACATCTTGTGCTTCTTTGTCGTATTCATCATCATCACCATGGGACTTCTTGTGCTTCTTTGTCGTATTCATCATTATCACCATGGGACTTCTTGTGCTTCTTTGTCGTATTCATCATTATCACCATGGGACTTCTTGTGCTTCTTTGTCGTATTCATCATTATCACCATGGGACATCTTGTGCTTCTTTGTCGTATTCATCATCATCACTATGGGACATCTTGTGCTTCTTTGTCGTATTCATCATCATCACCATGGGACTTCTTGTGCTTCTTTGTCGTATTCATCATCATCACCATGGGACTTCTTGTGCTTCTTTGTCGTATTCATCATCATCACCATGGGACTTCTTGTGCTTCTTTGTCGTATTCATCATCATCACCATGGGACTTCTTGTGCTTCTTTGTCGTATTCATCATTATCACCATGGGACATCTTGTGCTTCTTTGTCGTATTCATCATCATCACTATGGGACATCTTGTGCTTCTTTGTCGTATTCATCATCATCACCATGGGACTTCTTGTGCTTCTTTGTCGTATGCATCATCATCACCATGGGACTTCTTGTGCTTCTTTGTCGTATTCGTCATCATCACCATGGGACTTCTTGTGCTTCTTTGTCGTATTCATCATCATCACCATGGGACATCTTGTGCTTCTTTGTCGTATTCATCATTATCACCATGGGACTTCTTGTGCTTCTTTGTCGTATTCATCATTATCACCATGGGACATCTTGTGCTTCTTTGTCGTATTCATCATCATCACCATGGGACTTCTTGTGCTTCTTTGTCGTATTCATCATCATCACCATGGGACTTCTTGTGCTTCTTTGTCGTATTCATCATCATCACCATGGGACATCTTGTGCTTCTTTGTCGTATTCATCATCATCACCATGGGACTTCTTGTGCTTCTTTGTCGTATTCATCATTATCACCATGGGACATCTTGTGCTTCTTTGTCGTATTCATCATCATCACCATGGGACATCTTGTGCTTCTTTGTCGTATTCATCATCATCACCATGGGACTTCTTGTGCTTCTTTGTCGTATTCATCATCATCACCATGGGACTTCTTGTGCTTCTTTGTCGTATTCATCATCATCACCATGGGACATCTTGTGCTTCTTTGTCGTATTCGTCATCATCACCATGGGACTTCTTGTGCTTCTTTGTCGTATTCATCATCATCACCATGGGACTTCTTGTGCTTCTTTGTCGTATTCATCATCATCACCATGGGACTTCTTGTGCTTCTTTGTCGTATTCATCATCATCACCATGGGACGTATTGTGCTTCTTTGTCGTATTCATCATCATCACCATGGGACTTCTTGTGCTTCTTTGTCGTATTCATCATCATCACCATGGGACATCTTGTGCTTCTTTGTCGTATTCATCATCATCACCATGGGACTTCTTGTGCTTCTTTGTCGTATTCATCATTATCACCATGGGACTTCTTGTGCTTCTTTGTCGTATTCATCATTATCACCATGGGACTTCTTGTGCTTCTTTGTCGTATTCATCATCATCACCATGGGACTTCTTGTGCTTCTTTGTCGTATTCATCATTATCACCATGGGACTTCTTGTGCTTCTTTGTCGTATTCATCATTATCACCATGGGACTTCTTGTGCTTCTTTGTCGTATTCATCATCATCACCATGGGACTTCTTGTGCTTCTTTGTCGTATTCATCATCACCACCTTGGGACTTCTTGTGCTTCTTTGTCGTACTCATCATCACCACCATGGGACTTCTTGTGCTGCTTTGTCGTATTCATCATCATCACCATGGGACTTCTTGTGCTTCTTTGTCGTATTCATCATCACCATGGGACTTCTTGTGCTTCTTTGTCGTATTCATCGTCATCACCATGGGACTTCTTGTGCTTCTTTGTCGTATTCATCGTCATCACCATGGGACTTCTTGTGCTTCTTTGTCGTATTCATCATCACCATGGGACTTCTTGTGCTTCTTTGTCGTATTCATCATCATCACCATGGGACTTATTTTGCTGCTTTGTCGTATTCATCATCATCACCATGGTACTTCTTGTGCTTCTTTGTCGTATTCATCATCATCACCATGGGACTTCTTGTGCTTCTTTGTCGTATTCATCATCATCACCATGGGACATCTTGTGCTTCTTTGTCGTATTCATCATCATCACCATGGGACTTCATGTGCTTCTTTGTCGTATTCATCATCATCACCATGGAACTTTTTGCTCTTCTTTGTCGTATTCATCATTATCACCATGGGACTTCTTGTGCTTCTTTGTCGTATTCACCATCATCACCATGGGACTTATTGTGCTTCTTTGTCGTATTCATCATCATCACCATGGGACTTCTTGTGCTTCTTTGTCGTATTCATCATCATCACCATGGGACTTCTTGTGCTTCTTTGTCGTATTCATCATTATCACCATGGGACATCTTGTGCTTCTTTGTCGTATTCATCATCATCACTATGGGACATCTTGTGCTTCTTTGTCGTATTCATCATCATCACCATGGGACTTCTTGTGCTTCTTTGTCGTATTCATCATCATCACCATGGGACTTCTTGTGCTTCTTTGTCGTATTCATCATCATCACCATGGGACTTCTTGTGCTTCTTTGTCGTATTCATCATCATCACCATGGGACTTCTTGTGCTTCTTTGTCGTATTCATCATCATCACCATGGGACTTCTTGTGCTTCTTTGTCGTATTCATCATCATCACCATGGGACTTCTTGTGCTTCTTTGTCGTATTCTTCATCATCACCATGGGACTTCTTGTGCTTCTTTGTCGTATTCATCATCATCACCATGGGTCTTCTTGTGCTTCTTTGTCGTATTCATCATCATCACCATAACATTCGTCTTCATATTGATAACCACCTTCATATTTTAACATCATCATCATCCTATTGAGTTAAATTTAGTCTTCGTCATTTTCATCACCATCTTAATCATTTGCTGGCCCATTTTGTGTTAATCTGAAATAGAAGCTATTGTAAAACTCGAGCACAGCTAAAAGGAATTAAATTAAAGAACAATTATAGACTTATTCGCATACCATCATATTTCATTCAATGACGGATGAAATGCAATTAACTATTTATTTGACATGTTGAACACATACGAATGCTCATGGGAACCTTTGAATTAGGTTCTAAATCAAACACAGGACGAATTATAAAATGAAAGCCCTGAATTATAATAAAGAATTAGTGGGCTGTTTTGTCACAACAAGAACACACAGTCATCAAACATTAACGCAATATTCACGTGAATTAGAATATCCTCCAGCACCACCAAATAGGCACAGAACATTGTCACAATCAGGACAACTTGGTGAGAAAACATAATACCATATACATATATAAAATAAAATAACTTTGTGAAAATCCCTTGTTAAAACACTCTATAGTATTTTTAACGGTGGTTAAAACACGATAGGGTTTTTTAACACACTTTGTAGTGTTTTGACACACTCTGGAGTGTTTTTACACACTCTGGAGTGGTTTGACACACTCTGGAATGCTTTAACACACTCAGGCGTGTTTTGACACACTCTAGAGTGTTTTAACTGTGAGTCTTTGAACTTGCTTCACTGGTTAACCAGAATGTTTATGCTTAAGTTGAAACCACCCGAGCGTTTTTTAAATGGATAGTGTTTTTAACGTTTTACCCTAGCGCCGTATATATGTAAAAATGTGAGATGTTATTGCATTTGATTAAATGCTACCTGTATGTCATGGTTTGTTTTGTAATTATGCTGTTTTAATCTGGTCACTTCAGGGTTACTCGGTTCAACTGATCGTCCTCTTTAAGACTATAATTACAGCTTTGTCCCTTGCATTTTGCGTAAATAAAACGGCGGCGCAAACGATGCATTCTTGTGGTGCATACGTCACTCTCTTTAGCTGCCGTCATTCATCAAGAAATTCAACGACATCGTAGCTTTATGTGTCACGTTGATTAATGTGTCAAATAGTACCATTTTTGGTGGATGCTTTGTTCAGTCTATATGACTATGCACTTATTTATAAAACTATGCACCCACGCTGTAGGTTTTCTATATGAACACCACAAGAGTTATGCAAACATGTAACTTTCCCTAGACTCCTAAACTGTAGACTCCTAAATCCGTCGTCTATACCACTTTTAGCAGAGCTATTGTTGTTTAACATTAGTACTAAAGCGGAATAGTCGCGTATATTTTATTTTATTCCCTTCGCATGTACAGGCACATAGGATTTAATCCAGGAACGAATGCTTTTGTGTCAACCTATCTGGAACTTGTATGGGATTGTGTTGATTTGTGGAATTAGGGCAAAATTATGGATATTGTTTGCAAATGTGTAACACCCATCGTCCATCCGAATGCGGGAAGAACAAACAATATGGGAAAAGCGACATAGCCTTTCTTCTTCATAAGAGTGGCTAAAATGATCACTGCCTATAATATATGCTGCGTGAACGCAACATTCTCAGGTTGCAACCCTCTTAAATAATTGGACTGCAACAGTGAAAGAAGGCATTGAGGAGCAGGTACCGAAGACTGCCTTGTGGAGTGCAGTAGCGTAGCGGTAAGAGCTTCGGACTCTCAACTGAGCGCACCCGGGTTCGAATTTTGTGCGGCGGTGTCGAACCTTGGGCAACTCCGTTTACTCTATATTGTTTACTCACCTGTATGAATGAGTACCTGGCTATAGACAGTGGTATATATTTGTGTACGAATATTCTTCGCACATTAATTGCAGCGTGGCTGTATGCTTCCCAGAGAAGTCGAGATGGCCTGCAGGGAATAAAGTACAAAACGCTTTGCGCAGTCTTGAGTACTGGATACTTCGCTACTTGTCTTTACTTGTTTTTACTCGGATAAGACTGAAATAATGTAGCTGGATGCCATAAGCACTATGACGGGGGTGAAGTAGATAAAGTATCCTGATTGGTTTATGTGTCTGGCGGAATAGCTATTGATGTGGTGCGTTTGTATGTACGAATGTGGCGAATGTTATATACAAGATGGTACGAATGCAACGGATAAACCACACATATGTTTAACACGTTGAAAGAGAACAAAATATGATCGTATAACGTCGGCATACCGATATGCACTGGAAACGGTAACGTTGACAGAGCAGCAATAATTGATGACGCGATTGTGCGAGTAACAATAAATCCGGAGAATTACAGGCGCAAAGAGGGTAGGCTCTGTAATAGATCCTGTCTTTGGCCGATCAATTCACCCACAGCCAAAGCGGTCGTTCAAGACGGGTGGTCTTCTTCGACAGGTTACATGTATATAACGATACTATTTGGAGGTACTTTATCTGGCGGACAACCGGGCATTATTAGTACAATATATACAGTATTTTGATTCAATCTTCGGTACTATATTTACTATTATAATATACTAGTAGTTATTACACTATTTAATGAGAACGGGTTGTACGTCAGGCTTCATCAGACGAGTGCAGTATCTTGTATTCTGTCAGGCCGAAGAGGAAGCCGATGTTATCGTTGTTTTCTTTGGCAGATTTGTTTTCAAATGTGACGTTCAGATGCGAGCATAACTAACAAATTGTAACATAACACACGTGTGTTGAACCTATGTTTTCAGTATACATTCAAGCCAGTGTTTCGAGTGTAGGCCTGCTACACCCGATGTTGCGCACATCTGTACCTAGCGCTTACTCGACTGATTGTCCCGATCTTTCACTCCAAAAACAGACAACAATAGAAACAACGTTGTTATTTACATGGACCGATTGATAACTAAGTTGAACGATGATGTTCAGGGTATTTATTAAATTGACCTCTTTGGTAACAAGCTTCGTAGAATGCAAAATGTTCACTTATAATGAACCATAATGTTATGGTTGTTCAAATTGAAGTGAATCAGACTTTTCCCAGCCTGCTCCTCCAAAAGCAAAATGATCAATATCGTAAACTGTATGTACGCCCATTTCGGAAGTATCTCGTATGACTTGGTCTTGGCCTCGACCTATAGTGGCCATGTTATGATTCTCTCACCGCCACGATCATATTCTTTTATAAATGTTCGAAAGTCGTTGCTTCTGGTACGCCTCGCAACTGGCAAACTGATTATATCTGAACTTTGCCAAATTCAATGTTCTAAAAGTAAACAGACAATGAGAACGGTTACTATATCAGCAAGGTGTCTAACCATGCAAGTTTGTGCATGGAGAACACTTCAAACCTCAGCCGGAGTGGGAGTGTTTCAAATGTCCTACACCGATCGCACCTGGCCTCCGCGCATATACTCCACTGTTGTTGCAGCCTTTCCATGCCGTGAATATCCCACACAAACAGGCACAACAATGGATGCACAGTTTGCACTAATGCAGGCCAGGCTACAATTACGTTGAACGCCGATGCACAGAATAATGGTTGTGGTGTGCAACTTTGCTTTCCATAAGATTCCTTTCAAAAAAAGACTCAAGCACTATTAACCTTTGCATCGGCTTCAAAGTAAGTATTAGTTGGTACACTAAGTTCCTTTCAGGAGCATGTTTTGTAGGTAGTGTAGCATATTTGCCAATCTTTATGTATTCGTTCATGTAGCAACCCTGTCTTGTTTTGTGTTGGGCCGGTTATAAAAGACACAGTCAAGAAGGTCTTGGTCAGAAAGATCTCCACCGAAGAGAGAAGGCACAGACAGCAGACTTCCCGACCATGAAGCTGTACACTGTGTTGACGTTGGCAGTAGTGTTGGTGGCGGTCAAAGGCGTTGAAGTTTATTGTTACGTCTGGCATAAAATACATGCTTCATTGTGGTTGTGTTACACATTTATTGTCGTTTCCATACATTTGTCTGCTATGAACCATAACATGTTCCCGGGCGTGATTACTGTACTCAAGCAACTGATTATCCCGAGGCGTACTAAACGTTGTCCCACTGTGTCAATTTTAAGTTTTATATTTCTTATGTAGGTTTTCACGCCACAACATGCGTTACTATTCAGGGGAACCTAAAAGGTGAATAGGCATGGCCCCGTTTGGACCCGTTTCCGAGATACCATATCCACCCCTGTTAGCAGCTCAAGTAAATTTACGTTTTGGTTGACACGTATAAGATTATTACAAAGTTAGTTAACCACACCGATTTTTTCCGTAACCTTATCCCTCAACCGAACGCCAACCCAATCATTTAGAAGTCTAACGGGGGTTTGATATCAAATATTTCATCTGTTAAGGTCTAATCTTCTACCATGAGGAAATATAATATCCCCTTAATGGCTTAGGTCAAGTTCCACCTCCAACAAATTGCTTAGAAGAACCTGATACATTCCACTTCTTGCTATACGCAAATAGTTCACAAAGATAAAATGTGTACACTATTGTATTCATTTTGTTCATGCTATCGTCCTAGTCCTACACAATAGTTTTCCATTCACTGACCAATATCACTGACCGAATGTTGCTAAAATACCAACTTGTTAGTTTGTTAGTTTAATGTTTAACGGCTGCTAAAATATGTCAGAAAATGTAATGTTTTCTACTTTGCGTTTCAATATCGGGTGCAATAACTCAAAAAGAGTAATGGGCTTTCGATGCATGTCTACACAAATTATGTATATTATTATATAATATGTATATTTAAGTATCCTTCTAAGGATAGGGTAAAACATAGTAGTCACCTACGAATATCTCTAAACAGTGTTAATGGAAAATTTTGTAAATGGTTATATGCATTATAATAACAACATATACATTAAAGGCAGCATTAACATATCGTTGTATGCATGCAGTGGCAAATACCCTGTTCCTTGTGTATAGCGTCCCGTTGATATTTGTATCTTTATTGTGTGTGCGAGCGTGGCCGCCCGCTTTCTTGAAAACCTGTTTGCTTGCGTGGGTGTGTGCGTGTAAACAGTAAATAACTTCACCGCAACGAATGTGTGCGTTATAAATGTAAACGGTAACTCTAAACGAGTTACTCTTTCTCAATGCAGGAACAAATTGCGTCAGCGACTGCCGCAACAAGCCCAGCGGTGACTACCAATCATGTCATGGCTGCGGCGTCTCCGTGACATGTGTCTGGGGAGGCATATACGACGACCGGCCGTGTGCCAATAACAACCCTCCGCTTCAGTGGGACAACAACTTGAAGATTTGCAACTATCAATCACCCATGTGGTAGGTAGCTCCATCTGCCGGTTATATAATTCAACAACGGTCGCAGATTTGGCGTACTCTAGCGGAACAGTTTTCGCCAAAATATCGATTGGGTATTTGTTGCACATTCACAATGAGTCATTACGTAGCTGTAGGCAGACGGCTAATTTGGAACCCTTTCATGCCGCACGCTTATAATAACAAACTTTAAACAAAATTAATAATACATTAATAAAAAAACTCAACATTTCGCACATCGATGAGCAGGCTGTGAAACTAATGTCTTTTTTAATAAGCTAGCCACGTTCAAAATGAGGTGATCGTAAGTAGAATGTACTGTAAGTCAGTTGCTAGATAAGCAATATTTGGGGGTCATAAATCGCGTTGTGATGTCACTAGTAATGATTACGTCATATATTTAATCTTTTGTAAGAGATTCTTAGATTACTCTCTGCATCTTTCAGTTAGGAGGGACGTTAAATTGCTGCCAAACAGAGACTGTCAAGGACGGCCATCTCGTCGACGTCACCAAGGTTCACACTCTCAACACCCCCGACTGAACACAGCCGAAGTGTTGCCAGGAACTGTGAATCTAATTTTCAACACCACAAATCTATAGTTTGACCATGATGCACTAGCGCATTCCCTCTATACACACTAATCCTCGTGAATGACGAATCTAGCTGTATTTAGGTGTAATAAAGCATTTCTTGAAATCGTAACTTCTGGCATCGCGTGTGTGCTAACATTTGCGCAATAAAAAGTCTACATTAAGTCATCGCAAAAACGTACTACGATAATTTGACCGTGCGAGAATACGTTTGACTGCTATCGGTTCACTACAATAATAGGGCCTACGACATGTAACTTACTCTCTCTCACACACACACTGGCACACAAACACACATATACATATTCAGGCACACGCGCGCGTACGTACGCACACACACGCACACACCTTCACAAACATCCTATCAGATAGCAGAACGTAACAAATGAAGTAGCCTGTTCTAGTTGATGTAGGCAGCCCAAATATATACTCTATAGTATGTAACGCAAAACCCAGTAGTGAATTATATAAGTAGTTATGTAGTTAAGGTCTGTATACCTAGGAGCTTTAATCTTATTTGCAGCAACAATACAAATATAACGACAATGGAGATATAACGGTATACTCAGAATGCGTTCACAGAATATTAGATTCCGGTGAAACCGCACAATTCCATGAGCTGGAAACACCAAGCGCGCAGTTTGCTTTGACCCTGTTGTGATGCGCTATAATCAGGCTTTCGTTCGAATTTATGGAGGTCGTGCTACGTCCTAAATAGTCCGAAAACAAAATAACATTTTCCATTTAAGTATGTAGAGCTAGGCACCTATTTATGTAGTGAGCATTCTTTGTTATACAAATGTAATTTCAGATGTCAAAATGTATACGTGAATGTTTTTTTTGGCAAATTGGACAAATTTATCTAAAAAAATAAAAATGTTTAACTCTATCATTTCTTTTGTTTTCCGATAGGTAACATAGTGTAGTTCATAGTCCTAAAATATTGTGAACACCACTTCAACCACTTTTGTGTGGCGTCCGCCGGAAAAATCATACTTCTCTTAACACGTTTCAGTGATGTTTATTACGACATCCACCAACTTTGGTAACACATTACACTATTCTGTTGTGACAACACTTAAAATGATGAGAGTTGCTAATGCTATCTTATTTTTATTAATACTATTATCTTCGGAATAAACCATACAACCGAATGGCAGTGCGCATGCGTGAAAACGTAAACAAGTTCTAAACGACGACTCACAAAAGTTTATTGAGTATTCGAAATTAAGAACGGGTTTGAAGAATATGCATTACCATATATACTACCATATACCTTCTAAACCTAAATAGGCATACATCGTCAACGTAACTGTTACCGTGTCCTACTCTGTTCAGTGACACAGAACAGAGTTTAATTCACGCAAAGATACAGAGTTTAATTCACGCCAAGATACAGAGTTTAATTCACGCAATTGATGCCGACTGCTTCGATGGTCGCTCACAACAGCAAAAGACCACACTGCAATAATGTCCCACGTAAAGTCAGTTACGTTACATCCCTTTCCTTTTACAAAAAAGTCAATTGTGTAAAAAAACAATTAACACACACTAATATAAACACGAAAAGTGTCTATCAATGTTGATAGTCAGCCAAGTACGACGGTGGCTTTCTGGCCCGTGTGCCTCTGCGGACAGGTGATGTTTCGACACGAGCCGGTGACGGGACGACACGAGAAGGTGACACATCATCGGACGGTGTGCCATGCATCAGCACAGGATCCTCACGCGGCGGTGAGTCCGCATCCATCGGAACGTTGTCGTCGACACGAGGCAGAGTCGCACGAGCTTCTCGTTGACGACACGTAACGCACGTCGGTTGCGTCTGTACGTATGCCCATTGACAAGCACAAGGTACGAACGGTTGGGTAGCTTCTTTGAACACTCTCCAAGCGTCCAAGTGTCTTGATTCGATAGCTTCATGCGAATAGCACTGCCTCGTGCTATCGGCTCCAACTGATGCGAAGACTTGCTGTACTGCAGACGTTGCGCATCCGTCATAGCCTTCCTGTCACGAGGCACGTCAACCGCAAGTTGTGGTTTCAACATTGCGCGTTGCATCGGAAGTGACGTTCTGCATCTACGACTGAGCAGTAGCTGTGCTGGTGACGCGCTGTATCCCTCACGTACAGTGTTTCTGAAGCTCTGCAACGCCAACTGGACGTCGCTGCCGTCTTCCAACGCCTTCTTCATCAGGTTCTTCACGGTCCCAATGGCTCGTTCAGCTTGCCCATTGCTCTGTGGATAGCGTGGGCTGCTCGTAACATGCTCGATATCCCGTGACTGCGTGAACGCTCTGAACTCCCCGCAAGAGAACTGGGGCCCGTTGTCTGAGACCAGCAATTCGGGCGAACCGTGACGTGCAAACTGTGAGCGCATTGCGTCGATGACACACGTTGCACGCGTACTCGAACCAGCTCGAAGAAGTTAGAGTAGTAGTCGACAAGTAGACGGTAGTGCTGACCTTGTAGCTCAAACAAGTCGGCACCAACCTTCGCCCAAGGTCGATCTGGAACCGCGTGTGGCATCAGCGGTTCCTTGCACTGCTCAGGACGATACGTGTTGCACACACTACACTGACTGACGTAGTCGGTGATTTGTTGGTTCATCAGTGGCCAATACACAGCATCCTTTGCGAGACGAATGCAACCCTGTATGCCCTGATGAGATCGGTGAACCGTGGTTATTATGTCTTTTCGCACGCTGGTCGGCACTACGATCCTATTGTCTTTGAAGACCAGACCATTCTGCACGGTCAACTCGTGGCGCACGTTGTAGTATGCGCGCACGTCAAGGTCAGTGTCCGACGTTTGCGAAGGCCATCCTCTCAGGGTAGTCTGATCTGAGTTTCTGTAGAACACAGTCACTCGCGGTGGCAGCTCGTAGCTCCTGTAGTCGTCTGGGAGACACTGACAGTCCTTCCGTCAGGTCGATCTCTGCGAACGTGACTGCATGCACACTCGGGTCGCTTGGAATGTACGCCCGACTTAGCGTATCCGCGATGTACATCTCTGCTCCGCGCATATATGTGACATCTAGACTGTACCGCTGGAGTCGCAGCAGCATTCGCTGTAAGCGCTTAGGAGCAGTCACTAAGGGCCTCTTAAAAATCACTTCCAGTGGCTTGTTGTCGCTCTGTACGTGCACCTTATCTCTGCCGTAGACGTACTGATCGAACTTCTCGCAGGCGAAAACTATAGCTAACAACTCTTTCTCGATCTGCGCATAGTTTTTCTCAGCGCTGGTCAGCGCACGTGATGCATAGGCGACCGGAAGCCCGTTCTGAAGCAACCCAGCGCCAAGCCCGCTGTCAGATGCGTTGCACTGTATGACTACTGGCTTCATCACATCGTAGTACTCTAGAGCTGGAGTCATCGTTAGAGCTTTCTTCATTTGATCGAATGCCTGCTGGTGAGAATGCAACCAACACCACTCAGTGTCCTTGTCCAAGAGTCGTCTGAGGGTCTGCATGATGTTCGACAGATGCGGCACGAACTTCGCCAAATAGTTCACTGACCCTAATAGCCGTTGCACACCTTTTGCATCCTCTGGCGCAGGCATTTTCTCGATTGCTTCAACCTTTTTTGGGTCAACGCGGAGTCCTTCTCGTGTGAGTAGATGTCCGATTTACGGAACTTGCGTCATCTTCAACTTAAACTTATCCGCGTTTAGACGAAGATTACGCTCACGGGCACGCTCCAATAACGCACGTAGGTTCTTGTCGTGGTCAGCCTCTGCTTCGTCGTCTGTGTCGCCGCAACCTACGATCAGAAAGTCATCGTGTATGACCTCTGTACCTTTTAGTCCCTCCACCAGTTGATTCATAGTGCGTTGCCACACTTCTGGCGCCGAGTTTATGCCGAACGGCATCCTCAGCCAAGGGTATCGACCGAAGGGGGTGTTGAACCACGTTAGCATGCTAGATCGGTCATCCAGTGCTATTTGTTAGAAACCGTTCTTGGCATCCAACACAGTGAACATTCTGGCTTTCTTCAAACGAGTGCTGACTTCTTCGATGGTCGGCATGGGGTAGTACTCGCGCCTGATCGTTACATTTAGATCTTTCGGATCCAGGCATAGCCAGATCTGACCAATTGGCTTCTGTACCACCACCATGCTGGACACCCAATCAGTTGCGTCCGTTACAGGCGTGATGACTCCTTCGTGAACAAGCTGTTCTAGTTTATCATGAACTTTGTCGCGCATCGGCACCGGGACGCGCCTGGGTGCACGCACAACTGGTCTGATGGAGTCGTCTATCTCGATGGAGTAGCTGTTCTTGAGCCTGCCCAGGCCCTGGAACACGTCCGCATACTCAGCTTTCGGGTTCATCTCCGTTAGTTTGCTCGACTCGTTGACACTGCATACGTAGTCCAGCGGGCCGCAGTCAGCACGCCCAGCGATGCATCTCCAGTCACTCGTACATACTCATCACATGGTAGCACACGGCAATCCGCTCCACTATCGATTTGGAATCTGATTGGCACGCCACTGTCGCCCAGATTTAGCGTAATCATGGCGCGGCGCTTGTTGCCTACCAACATTGAACTCGTTGTCCCTCACTGAACTTTGTACTTGCTTCACGTTCTTCTGTTTGCATCTGCTTTGGAAGTGGTTTAATTTTCCGCATTTACGGCACTCCTTCCCAAATGCAGGGCAGCTCATCGGCGCATACTCGAAGGAACAATTCTTGCATTTACTGTACGATGGCTTCTTCAGTGTGTCGCGTGACTGACGACCTTGCTGATCCTGCTGACCTCGATGATCCTGATGACCTGGATAACCTCGCTGATGAACCGCACTGACAGTTTGCTCGCCCGACATCACATGCATTTGCTCTGCTGCAGCCTCAGCCGCTTGAACCATCTCATAGGCTCTGTTGAGTGTGAGGTTCTTTTCTCGCAGCAATCGCTCACGCACCTTGGCATCGCGCAGACCGTGTACAAAACGATCGCGCAGAATCTGGCTCGTCGTAATTATCCCAAAATCACAGCTGTCGGCTGCAACACGCAATTCTGTGAAATAGCAAGAACCAGATTCACCAGCTTCCTGGTGGCGGCAGTGGAACTTATAACGCTCATAGATTGTGTTTTGTCTAGGGTTACAGTGTTCCTCAAATGTGTTGAGCACGTCTTGTATTCTATCCTCACTTTCACCATCCCCGTATTGAAAAGTGTCAAACACCTTAACTGCATCTTCTCCTATGACGGATAGCAGTGTGCACACCCTTTTCTTGTCGCCTGCGTCATCTATCCCAGTTGCTATTTCAAACCGAGTCCATGTTTTCCTCCAGGATTTCCACAGGCTAGACGCAGATTTATAATTTATGTTGAGGGGCTTCGGTGCTGGAATATTAACTGTTGCCATGTCTTAAACTCGCGACTTTACGGTAATGTCAAATGTCAAAGCCAACCAGGAATGTGGTTTCAAATTTGCGAGACAGGTTCGTGTTTATTTCTGACACCATGTTACCGTGTCCTACTCTGTTCAGTGACACAGAGCAGAGTTTAATTCACGCAAAGATACAGAGTTTAATTCACGCAACTGATGCCGACTGCTTCGATGGTCGCTCACAACAGCAAAATACCTCATTGCAATAATGTCCCACGTAAAGTCAGTTACGTTACAGTAACCGACATATTCGTTGCGCAAAACAACAATCTTAAACTAAGGGATTACACCGCGGACTTCCCGCTAAAATCCACCATCTTTGATTGGATATCAACACAGACGAAGCTACGAACCAGCTACTAAACATACTGACACTACACCCTGCAAACCACCCCGTGGACAAACATTCAAAAAGGTATTTAAAACTGATAGTTACCTAACATAATATACATAACTATACCACTCTTAGTCCACAAGTGCTTCGTACACAATAGTATCGTTCCCTAACAACAACAACGCTAGGCCGAAGTCCTAAGCGTTCGAGCCACAGCATGTAAACATAAAACGAAACAAAGCGCGCACTCTTACGCAACTGTAGGAATCTATTTTATCCACAGGCTGCCGATACCAATAGAAGGAAAACACTGTACCCTAATAAACGTTCTACTAACAGGCTTTTCGTCAAGACGCTTTATCCCAGTATCGCCCTGGGGCCCAGCCAGGGCGAAGGCCTACATTTTCAACTGCACCGCACAATCGTCTTGAAACTCATCCACCCATACTATCATTATCATTACTAATACTAGTGATAATAGTTTAAACTGTAGTCTATACAACTTGGTCTCCCGGCTAAACAACAATTCCGACTGCACATCACCATTAAAGCTTAGCTGCGTACCCGACCACTGAACGGTAAACATGTCCTCATTTATTCCCTGGCATACCGGCCTTCTCTTCCTACTTCTGTTCGCCCACGATATTGAAGACAACCCAGGCCCTCGTGCAGTTAAGTTCCCGTGTGGTGAATGTGGCAAAGCAGTGAAAGTAAGAGATCATGGCATAGCATGTGACAACTGTGAACCCTGGTTCAACACTAAATGCATTAACATGAGCGATACAGTGTACTTTGCTCACACAGCAAGCACGCCCTGGATATGTTGTGCCTGCGGCTTGTCTAACTTTTTTAGTGCACTGTTTGTGGCAACTCCTGTAACTACCATTAGTGGTAGTGAAAACACACAGGACACTCGGTATCATTATACAGATCATCACTTGAAGACATCTCAAGAGCACCATCTTTCTCACACTCTGACCCCAACAGCACACATACTTCCCAATATAGCTCCCACATGCAACAGAGTCTCATCTACAATGGCATCCCGCCCCTAACCTCTACACCTGGACACAAGGCGGATCCTCCAGACTTCAGTTCCTTGGACTCCACTTCAACAAGCAGTGAACCGTCCAGCACACCATCACCTGTGAAAGAGGCCTCCTCTCTCCGCAGCCTGGTGATTATCTTCCAAAGCTTCAGACCTAAGAAGGCTGAATTTTTTAACTTCCTTTTAGAAGCAAACCCTACCCCCAGGGGATCAGCCAAGCTTTCCTGGACAAAATTAATGACCTGGGACTCCAACAAATTAATAACAAACAAACCAGAGCGATGCGCTCATTGATCTCTTACTGACCAATAGACCAAACCTGGTAAACAGAACCACCACCATTCACGATATCGTACTAGCCGATAGCCGCATCGAAACATCGAAACATCGAGAACGAAGCCAGTAGCCAGGAGAGTCAGCATCTGGAAGAAAGCAGATTTTGCCTCAGTCAGGGAGAAGACAGCTGCATTTAGCAGTGACATCCAGACATACCAGGAATCATCAGCCGAGATGCTCTGGCAGCTCATACAAAATCACCTAACCACCATGATGGAACAGCATGTTCCTATCAAGACCACGTCGGTAGAAAAACCACCAGCCCTGGATCAACAGCAAGCCGAAAAAAATCTCGCGCCGCAAGCATAGGGCATAGAAAACAAAATCTATGGAGAGTGTGACGGACTGGGAGCGATTCAGGGCTATTAAGATAGAAACTCGACGCATCATCAGGCAGTGCTACCAGCGGTGTGTTAATCACCTTATTGAGGAAGACTCTTCCAAAAACCTCTGGCGGTTGATGAAGAACAGAAGAAACGACACGTCAGGAGTATCCCCACTCAAAAGGAATGGGCTCACATTCAGTGATGGCAAGATGAAAGCAGACATCTTGAACTACCAGTTCTGCTCGGCTTTCACCACAGAGGACACAGGCAAAATGCCATCACTGGGTGGCAGCCCCCACCCGACCATGCCGGAAATCTCCATTGGAGAAAACGGTGTCTTCAAACTAGTGTCCAATCTGAACGCCAGGAAAGCTGCAGCACCGGACAACATTCCATGGCGCCTCCTTAAGGAAGTTGCCAGGGAACTTGCCCCAGCCTTGACCCTCCTCTTCAGCAGATCACTAACCACAGGCAGATCCATGCAATCTGGAAACATGCCCTAGTCCAGCCCATTTTCAAGAAAGGAGACAGGAACCAAGCTAACAACTATTGACCCATCTCCTTGACCTGTGTGTGTTGCAAGTTTCTGGAGCATATCGCGAGATCTGAAATAACAGGCATGAAACGCTCCTGCGAAACTCAACTCATCCTCACGGTAGAAGACTTTGCAGCGGAACTGGACAGGGGCGGACAGACGGACGCGATATTCCTTGACTTCTCTAAGGCCTTTGATAAAGTGCCCCACAAGAGACTGCTCATCAATTTGGACTACTGCGGCATTAAATGGGCAACAAACGCATGGATCGAGAACTTTCTCTCCGGCCGCACGCAGCAGGTACTGTATGCCTTTCTGAAGTAACTTACTGAAATAATCAAGAAGTAATTTACCACTTATATTAGGCACGTTTATTGTCACATTCTGCCGTGCGTGCGGGCCATTCCCGTGTGTTCACGAAAACTCGGGCTTTTAGCTTTTCCTAGGGGGAAATGCTAAAAGCCCGACCATTCGGAACCATTTACCTAGTGCATGCATAGAATGCGTTATAATGTATTTATACACAACAATTTAAAAATATTACGTCATTAGCATCATACTCTATAGTCGGATAATACTGTGATATTGCTGGAACGTACTGCTCGTGGGCGTGGTCAGGCCGTATACTATATTTGACGTCCGCGGAGCAACCAGAAGCCAGCGTTCAAAATATACGCTGACCTGGTGGTCACTGACCACCTAGTTTGCCGTCGGGTCAGTAATTTTGTTTGAGTTACTGGTCCGTGTGACCGCCTACATTTTCAAACATGTGTGGGTTGTGTTTAATGAAGCAACTATTAGAAACAATTAAAAAAGAAAATTATTATCCAATAAAAGCGTGCGTGGTATTACGTGATGTAATCCCTCATGTTCACATTACACTGTTCGCGCGCATGCGTCAGGTGCAGTCGTATATTTTACTGGTTCTTGTGTTTATTGTTAACATCACGAATTTTAAAAGCTTTTATTAATTCAAACTTACACATGTTTAATAGTATCACTATTAGAATATAATATTGTAATTACACTTCCGATCAAACCCCCCTAAACTACGTTTTGCCAAATTAGCTTGCCTAGCAACCGGTTCCGAATATAGATCAAGATGGCGCGGATGTAAACAATAAGCACTAAAAACGCGCGTAACTAAAATCCCCCCAAACACAACTCAGATAACAGCGCATTTCTTCAAAACTTAATATAATATGAACTAAACAGATATTGATTACATTAAACTACCTCCAATTATATGCAACCTAGCTTAAAACATACACAGTTTTAGATTAAAACACCATTTTGTTTATCACCCTACCCATCTAGCTCCCACCCTCTGAACTAACAGACCAATCTTCGGGTGTGTCATTGACATTGTCGGCACACTGCCACTGACACCCCTGTGTTTTTCAAATACCCAGAGGTTCTGAGTCGGCCCAGAACCGAAAATAACATTACTATCTGACTATTTGTGTTGTTTGCACAAGCCCTCAAGCCCTGCACGTGCACATTATTTCTTTAGAATTCATGGTTTATATTTTTAGTTTATATTTACTGTATCTTTAACTCATATAAAGGCAAGTTTTTACAAGCAAATATGTTTAAGTGCATTAAATTACAGCACTACAATAAAACAATGTCATACCTATTAAACATCTACGGTTAGAACGCTCCATTTGCTTAGTAAGCATAAACATTATAAAATTCTCCCAACTCTCAACATGACAACTCTGTTACTGCTACTCGGGATTTGTGCTGTACTCACAGCCCCAAACAAGAGTTACAGCTCCAATACAGGTGACAGGATGTCCAAATTAGAATATCCTAGCCTGCAAGTTGACACAAATCTGGCTTCCTTTCGCCATAAGCCTCATATGATTGATAATTCCCATATTGAGGAAGCGCCCAACGATACTACTAACGTCAGCAACACCTTAAATTTCAGCGAAAGTGTTGGCAAGTGGAGTATAGCTCTCTATATAATCTCTAAACAGAAATCCCGTTTCTGTCCCCAAATCCTGAAATTCAAAGCCAACCATTATCATCTGTTATTGATTATACTGCTGGCTGGCCAAATCGAAACAAACCCTGGACCAGTTAGTCTCCATAGTTCTGAATCTTTATATCCTTGTGGAGTATGCAGATATGAAGTAAAGGAAGATGACAGAGCACTCCTGTGCGACAAATGTGAACTCTGGTACCATACCAAATGCATAGACACCACCAAAATTGACTACAGCATCATGAAAAACATATCAAGCTTCTCATGGATCTGCTGCCAATGTGGTTTTCCAAATTTTGATTCGTCAATATCTAAACCCCAATCAATCGCCACTACAAACCCCTTTTCACTGCTCTCTGAACTTGATGACACTAATGACAATGATTGTATAAATGATGAAGATAATATGCACCCAAAAACCTCAACTCCATCCAAAGGTTCGTCTGGTACTCGTAACACGCCTACCATAAACTGGGAAACAATTAGAAATGGACTGGACAACATTGTGGATGACAATGTTCCATCAAAACTCACTAAAGGAAAACGAAATCTACCTTGGATAACATCTGAAATCAAGCATAAGATGAGAAAACGTGATAAATTGTTCTAAAAAACAAACACCCCATCAGATTGGAAAGCCTATCGTGAATATCGCAACTATGTTACGAAATGTATCCGCTCAGCACACCACGATTATGTCAACAACATAATTGGCAAGAATATGATTGCAAACCCAAAATCTTTCTGGTCATACGTTAAACTCACTCGCACAGGAAACCTAGGAATCCCAACACTTAAAACTTCTGATAAAATGTGCAGCACAGATCACGATAAGGCGGAAGCATTGAACATGCATTTCCAAAGTGTATTTAATAAGCAGACACATACAGAAATGCACAGTAAAGGTCCATCTCCATATACCTCCATTCCTCACTTACACGTCACAACTGCCGGCATAGCCAAACAATTATCTAGCCTAAGCCCATCAAAAGCATGCGGTCCTGATGAAATGTCACCTCGTTTCCTTAAAATTGTTACAAATGAACTAGCTCCAGCTCTTAGATGTCTATTCCAGCAATCCTATAACCAAGCAACAGTCCCAAAACAGTGGCGCAAAGCACTAGTTACAGCAATTCATAAGAGCGGTCCAAAATCAGACGCCTCCAACTATCGACCCATATCCTTGACCTGCTTGTGCTGTAAAATCATGGAACACATAATCTTAAGTCATGTCGCCAAACATCTTAACACTCATAACATCCTTATTAATGAACAACATGGATTCAGGAACTGCCTCTCAACTACAACACAACTCATAAACTCAACTAATGACTGGTCAGAAACACTAAATAAAAAAGTCAGACTGATGTAATCTTACTAGACTTCAGTAAAGCGTTTAATAAAGTTGCTCATCACCACCTATCAGATAAATTAAACAACTACGGCAACACTCTTGGCTGGATCAATAGCTTCTTATCCCACCGTATACAATTTGTTTCAGTCAATGGCACACATTCTTCCTGGGCTAATGTCATTTTCGGAGTTCCTCAGGGATCTGTCCTGGGGCCGGTCCTATTCCTTCTATACATAAACGACATCAAGGAACAAATAAATTCAACAATCAAACTCTTTGCAGACGATAGCATCATATACAGAGAAAAATAAATAACACAAACGATCAACATATATTACAAAACGATTTAGAAACCCTCACAACGTGGACTAAGAAGTGGTCAATGAATTGCAATGTTAAGGTCACCATCACACGCAAACGAAACCCCAAACTATATCAATATACATTACTGGGAAAATCACTAAACCATGTTCAAAAGCACGACTACCTTGGAGTCACAATATCACATGACCTAAGATGGAATGACCACTGCACCAAAATAACCACTAAAGCCAGCCGCACACTTGGACTCTTAAGAAGAACACTGTCACCTTGCTCACAAAATGTCAAAGAAACAGCTTACCAAATCCTTGTCCGACCACAAGTTGAATATGCCAGTGAAGTCTGGAATCCCAATACAGCGACAGAAATTAACCGTATAGAACAAATCCAAAGAAATGCTGCAAGATTCATCTTCTCCGACTACTGAAAGGAAACACATATAAAACCACTCATAAACAAACTCAACTGGGACTCGCTCCACACACGTCGCCTCATTCAACAAGCATCAATGTTTTACAAAATCCACTACCACATGGTCAACATCAGCCCTCCGCCATGTTTCCAGCACGCCACACATATCTTCAACAGAATCGACCATCCACTTAAATATACCAACACAATAATTCCAACCATCAATGCATATAAATATGCATTCTACCCCAGAGCAGCATCCATATGGAACAGACTACCACCATGTGCTGTTCTACACATCACGCCATCACTGCCAGCCTTCCTGTGTGTCGCCATGCCAGCCATCAGGGAAATGCAACCCTTGCATGGCGTCCACATCCTTTAAAGCTACAAACTTATGTATATAGTGCACCACTTGTTTTTATCCGCGCTTTTTTTTTTCTTTTTTTTTTTCATTATTTTTCTTTCTCTAATTTGAAAAACCTTCTACACAATTTTTTCCATTTTTGTTCGACTGCCCTGACGTTACGCACCGCACAAATCCCAGTTTAGCTGTGAACAGCTGCAAAGGGATTACTACATCAAGCAAACAAACATGATTCTACATATTTTTACAAGACACATTCTATATGTCCCACATCCATTGTACGGTCCTTCAAGAAGCTGCAATGCTGGGTGTATTTAAACAAATATATGGTTGTACTTGCATGGCAAACAGTTCCCTTTAACACATTCCAATACAATAAGTATTGTTTAATTTGCAGTACACTGATAATGAGTTCACGGAAACTGTTTGACAGTAGCTGCCTAAACTGAAGGAGAAGAGAAACAATTTTGGATCATCACCAATGTCAATAGTCAACGCAATATGTGTGTTTTTCATGATGTAATTTTCCTGCATTGAATGGAGAAATAAAACAGTTGAATTGCATTATGGTGTTACCTTTACTAAATAAGTGTATTTAATGTATGTGCAAAAACTTCCATGCAACATAGGTGCATGTTCATATCAGTATGTAGGCATTTGTTGTCATATCAGTATGTAGGCATTTGTTGTCATATCAGTATGTAGGCATTTGTTGTTTTATCAGTATGTAGGCATTTGTTATGCAAGATATACATTTTGACTGTCCTAGGAGTGATTTTGAGTAAGGAATAAAACATCCCTGATACAATCTCTTCAGGGTTCAACTTAAATCTTCAAACACTGTATATGTTTGATTTGTTACTGTGTTGTTTGTTGAATCACATAAAAATTAATATGTAATTTCAGATAAAAATTGGCCAAGAGGCCCTGAAGTCATTTGGATTATATTGTGAGTTTGTAATTATTAATGAAATGTTTTTGGTGAATCATAGTTAGAGATCATTAAGAGTTATGATGGAAGTAAAGTGTTGACATGTTTCGTAGCTCTCTAGACTATAATGCATGCCAGTGAAGATACACCTGGAAATAAAGTATTCGAGTAGACCATTTCGTGAATATTGTATATATTAGTTAATGTGTTATTAACAAATACTGTCGGATTTTATCCCGATACTCTGTTATTTAGGCCGATTTCCAGCACAGTAAAACATTGTTAAAGAAAATGCACACGCGTTATCTGCTCTCATTTTGTCCCTACCACCCACCCCAGAATGGGAAGAAGAAAGAGATGAACTATGATAAAACTTTATTTGTTAACAAGGTACATATGCATAGCATGTATTTTGACTTAAAAACAGTAGTAATGACTGTTAAAAACAGTAGTAATGACATAATACTGACATAACTGGAGTGACGGAATAGTTGCAACATGTATAGTAAAACATCTGAATAATATTCCTTATAAATTTTGGCTAAATATGCTTTAACCTTTTCAAGTATGCCTATGTTATTTTACTTTATATATATTGTTTTATACCTAAGTTATTTTATTTTAATCTTACGTCATATCTTTATTTTGCATTGATAATTATGTCTACTGCTGTTTTAATGTTCCTTAGGTTTTACCAGCGCAGTAGGGATTCCCATTACACATTAGTTACAGCCCACTGTTTGACACAGCTTAGAACCTACATGCAACTGTCCTGTTTAGCAGGGGCCTAGTGGGTTAATGCTGTCTGTTGACACAAGCCTCTGCCAGTGACCAATTACAACCACTGCAATAGACAATTTAGTTAGCAAATTTAGCATTTTTGGGGACCTTTGGTGCCCTCAGAATTATTCAATAAAATACATATTCCGTGTGTATAGTGGCACTACCACAAGATATGTCTATGCAAAATTAGAAAAAAAGTTACTTAATAGTTTTTGAAAAAATAGGCAAAATGTAACAAATTACCAGTTTTGGGGCCCTTGGAGGACCTAGAACGATTTAATTAAATACACATTTCTCGTGCATAGTGACAGAGCCCTAAGATATGTCTATGCAGAATTAGAGACAAAGTTGCTTAACACTTTCTGAGATACGGCAGCTAATGGCGGACGTCGGATGCACAGTGATGGCAATAGTCCGTTGGACCTCCGACCCAAAGGACTAAAAAAGGTAGGTAGGGACCACATAAAAAAATAATTACATATCCTGAAGGCAATTAATGGAGTCAGTGGATGTGCACAACCAGTACTGTTTTGGATGCAATATTCAAACACCAACAGATATTGAACCTGCCACACATCACTGCACCACACTGAACTCCACTGCTCTGACAAGAGGTAACATTGCATGAATTACAACCTAGAAAATAACAGTAATCTATTTCAAATGAACTAATTTTGTTAGATAATTGTTATACATTACATGCCATTTTATTTCTGAAAATCCTTACATTATTGGTTCATACAATACATGTAAAACTTAAAATTAGTGCTTGTAAATAATGTAACGAAATTTTTTTTTAAATGCTGTCATTAATATTATAATATTATTACTTATACAAAAAATGTTATGCTGTGTAGCTAGCAAACAAACCGAGCTGATGGAAAGAGGAAATTGAAGAGCTCTACTGAACAGTGCCATTACTTGGACAATGGGTCACCTGACATAAGATGATGCCTGATTATGTTCTGCCCCATTCCGTTCTGTGCGACATCTACTGGGAAGTTGTACATCACTCCATGTTTCAAATGGATGTGTGCATCTGATAGCTTTGTGTATCAAAATGCATAGCAGTGCTATTAATTGGACAATGTGTTAACTGACACAGTAGTGAAGAACATGCCTGACTTTGTTCTGCCACATTAGTTCCGTGTGGCTTCTGCTGGGAATATGTACATCGCTACATGTTTCAAATGGATTTGTGCAATCGATCGATTTGTGCATCCAAATGCCCAACATTCCATCATTATGTTGCAAAATAGGAGTACAGTGTGCATAATAAAACTTATGCTTTCTTATGCTCATCATGCTTGGATTGTGTTCTACAGCATATTCTTCAACAATTGTTGAAACAAGTTTGTGTTAAATGAACTATACTGGGAGTAGTGTATACAAAGGTGCCAACAAAGTTGACTTCACAATAATTTAGAACATTCATAATATAAATGTTCCTCAACATTCCAAATATTTTAGGGATCTTTTAGAGTTAAATACGCCAATGATGACTGAAAATATGTGTTACTTTTAAAGTTTTGTAATTTTATAACTTTATTTCCGTCATACAATGGCCACTTTATTTGTCATCAAAACGGGAGTTCAACAGAAACAAATTCAATATCTTTTACTCTAAATGATGTGCAGAACAAATAATTATTGCACTCCCAGTATCAAATAAAACATGTTGTTCCACTGATGCAATATATTTTAATATTTTGTCGACAAAAATGTTATTATGCTCTTTGTAGATCTACATTTTTAAACTAAAATTAAACCTTATGTACATAACCACCTATGTTATTTTAATATTGTACATTATTTCATGTGATGTATTTATACTGCTTATGGAAATAGCAGCTCCATTTATGGTGCAAACAAAATGGTTTCTGTTATCTCAGTAAAACTAAACTTTAAAATGTATAGCCAGATGTACTAGGAGAAAAAGGAACATGATAGTACCATAGGTGAGATATTGTATGTTTTTATATTCCAACTAAAACAATGCCAAACATTCAATATGTCATCGGCGGCTTCGTGCGTGGAGATCTGGTGTTTTTCTTTTAAATCAATCCGTCTGTCATGAGCTGTTGCTATATTCATTCTCTGTTTATTCCATATATTTTCCTTTTGATAATTTTATCGGTCACGACTCATTCGCATGGCGGTGGCTAATCCAAATACATACATGTTGATGACGTTTTTCTTGCATCTATTAACTCGACGTAGCTAATCGAAGTCCAGAATATTCATGAGAATGCTTTATACGGATCGTGAAGGTGGGTCAAAGTGGAAACTGCGCGTACGTGCAGTTATTTTTTTGATATATTGTTAGGGTCATTAGTGATTACAAAAACATAATTCTAATGAAATAAAGGCATATCATTACATGAGATAATCACATTAACAGGATTATTTAATAACTGCGTACATTACAAAGATATTAAAATTATCATAGAATCACATTACGTTTACTATTATTATTTATTATCTTTAATGTATACATCATGGATAGCACAGTACAGCATATAAAACAATATATATCATTACATTTTGCAAAAAACTGTTAGTAAACACAAAATAATATATACTGACTGCATCATAGTATGATAAATTACCTCTGGTAGACAATATTAAAATGCAGAAATAATTACTAATAACCGTAATAAATACCTGTCAACATTAAGTTTAACGTAACCTTATTTAATTAATTAATTTAATGAAATATTATGTATTTTATTGACTATGACAATAATAATTATTGTCAAAAAGTCAATAAAATGAATTGTGGTCTATCCCCACGTCGGAAGACATCCATAAAGTGGCGCCACCTACCGGAGTTTCCGGTGGAATTAATAAAGACGTAAAAAACGCCGGCGCTATCTTGAACGTGTATGGCGCAAATCACGCTCGACTTTGGACAGATCACGATATTCTAAACAGTGTCACTACTGCAACAGACAAGTTGCCAAAGCTAAATCAAATTATTACACAAACATGGTCTCGAGTAACTCTGATAACCCACGTCAGCTATGGAACTGCATAAATCATATTTTACACAGACGGCCGCCTCCATCTCTACCTAGTCATGTGTCGGTCAAATCTCTGTGTGACTCGTTTTCTAGTAATTTCAAAGATAAAATAAGTCTTATAAGTTCTGCTTTTCCATGTCACACTTTAAGTACTGTAAATGTGGACTCCCCACAAGTAAATTCTCCACTTGTATTGTTTGAGCCAGCCACAGTTGATGAAGTGAGGAAAATAGTAATGTTCTCCCCAAATAAGTCATGCGATCTCGATCCATTACCAACCATACTACTAAAATCATGTCTTGACTCTTTACGTGGTACAATAACAAATATCATAAATTTATCACTGAGTTCGGGTAAATTCCCAGGTGATTTTAAACATGCACATGTAAATCCTGTTCTCAAGAAGACTTCTCTGCCAAAAGATGATTTCAAAAATTATAGGCCAATTTCTAATCTTAGCTTTATTTAAATTAAAGTTAAATGCAGACAAAACTGAATTCCTCATCATTGGTACTCCAATGCAGCGAGGTAAACTTAATGACTTTTTTCCAACATGCATCCTGAGTCAAAATATCACACCAGCAGCATTAGTACGGAATCTAGGAGTGACCTTTGACTGCGACTTCAATTTCAGACAACACATATCCCAAACGTGCCGTTGCTGTTTTTATCATATCCGTGATCTTCGCCGCATTCGCCGACATTGTCGCTTTCTGTCGCTAAGACTATCGCAACAGCTCTTGTTAGCAGCAGATTAGATTATTGCGATTCCCTCCTTCATAATATTGCTATCAAGGATATTGCAAAACTACAACGTGTCCAAAATTGTTTAGCAAGGATAGTCACACAATCTCCTCGATTCTCCCGCTCCGTGCCACTTCTAAAATCACTGCATTGGCTCCCCGTGCGATATCGCATTGTATGTAAGATCTGCACAATCACCTACCAAGCCCTTTCATCCAAACAACCTAGTTATTTACACTCAATGCTCACACCAGCTAGACAAGCCAGACAACTTCGGTCGTCTAGTTCGAAGTTGCTATCTGTTCCTAGAGTTAAGACAAAGGTTGGAACTCAAGCTTTTTCAGTTGCCGCGCCAACTATATGGAATTCGCTTCCCGTTAAATCAGCAGAACATATTGTTACATTTCGTCGTCACCTAAACACCTATCTTTTCAATATTGCCTATCCTCCCTAGCTTCCTAGCACATCCATGCATTTGTTGACGACTTTCGCCTATCACACGAGTACGAGAATGCTTAATCCTTTGGTTTTGGTGCGCCACTGAGCTCGGTTTGTCTGAGGATACTGGCGCGTTAGAAGTTATTTATTATTATTATTATTCTCTTCTGGGATGCAAAGTCCTGGGAAGTTTTCCCCGGTAGTCGCTCTCCAGTTGTTTCTGTCTGCTGCTAGCTGTTCCCAAACTTTGTGATCAATACTTGCCAGGGTGAGTTGCCGCTTCAGCTGGTCCTTGTAGCGCCTGTAGCGTAATTTGTTCATCAATGGTGTCATTTAGCGGGAACAATCATCTTATTGTTGTGGAAGTAGCCTCTATTAACCTTACTCCGTGAGGTAGCGCCACCGTTTGTAGCTATCACAATAGCCTGACTTGTTCACACTACGCGAGGTGGCAGCACGTTTGTGCCCATCACGTCTGGCAAAATGTACGGCTTTGAAGTGTTCGCCGGTAGGCGGCCGTACCCTGAATACGAGTTCAGATGGTCTTTGGCTCTCAGGCTCAGGTTAACTATAAAGTAAAACTTTAAATAAGAACATTGTCAATGCTTCTATAATATCACCAGCATAGTCACATGGGTGGCACATCGCACATTTGAAATATGTTTATGTTCCTTTAGGTTGATGTACTTTATACTTTGCGTAAATTATTTTGCAACTTAATAACCACTATTAATTATTATTATACACGCATATATAAATTAGTTAATAAGTGATGCCATCTGCCGGCAACAGGTGATTCAAAATGTCCAAGTAACATTCGAAAGCGGGTCCTGTGCCAAACTCTTCCTGGCGAGTTCATGAACGCGAGCGAGAGACGGATAAGCGAGATTACTATCACAACCGCGTGGATTTAGAGGGCGATCGACTACGTTCTCTTTGGAAGCCTAACCATACCGTAACTATAACTAACCCAAACTATTAACCATAATCTTAACTGGCTCGAACGTACAATAATATATAGCAACAACCTTAACTCTAATGAATAATGAGACTGGCACTAACCATTTATTCATGTTGTTAATTGGTTCAAATGATTACGCTCTCGACGTGTTTACATGCATTTTGATATGTGGCGGAGATCCGGGAATTTATGTCAATACAAACATCCGTGTACCTTCATTGTAAGACTACCATTAAAAGAAATATATAAATTGAGTAACTACGTTAAAGCGAAGACGAGCAGTCGAAAATCGTTCATCGTCTGTACGTCGGTCCGTCCGTCTGTTCGTCCGTCGGTCCGTCGGTCCGTCCATCCGTCAGTCATCCGATCGGTCGGTCTGTCAGTCCTTCCCGTCGGTCGGTCGGTCAGTACGTCGTTTCGTCGGTCGGTCCGTCGGTCCGTCGGTCCGTCGGTCCGTCGGTCCGTCGGTCCGTCGGTCGGTTGGTTAGTCGGTCCGCCGGTCGGTTAGTCCATCGGTCGGTCCGTCTGCACGTCGGTCCGTCCGTCTGTTCGTCCGTCGGTCCGTTGGTCGGTCGGTCTGTCCGTCGGTGATCAGTCGGTCCGTCGGTCAGTCCGTTAGTCGGTCCGCCGGTCGGTCGATTGGTTACTTACTTATTCTCCCAACAAACAGCGTATTTCCAGTATCGCAGGTTCATATCAGAGTTATCACAGGCTGATTACAATGTTTAAAAACACCGGTGTGTTTGTTGGCTTCCGACCAAAAAGCACGCAGCAATAAGACTGACACTCGTGTTTTTACAGTCGCTGGGACATAAATCACAGAAATGACTCAGCATTACCCAAAGTTGTATGGACACAATAATGTTATGCATTTGCGTACGCGTGTGTAACGACATTAAAAAAGGTTAGACCTGAAGTTGCAACGGCGGAATTGAATAATATCAGCAAACGTGCGTTTTCTGTAGCTGCACCAAAAATCTAGAATCAACTCCCTATCGCTTTAAAATTATCTGAGACTTTAAATACCTTCCGTAAGAAACTAAAGACTTATTTATTTGAAATTGTATTCCCACCCTAACCTTCGGCGATCCTTTGCTCTAATGACGACTTTTGCTTGTCCCTGTTAACGATTTTGCCCAATGATTCTTGTATGTTGCGCATCTGAGCTCAGATTCCTGGGGATTTAGGCGCTATAGAAGTTTGTCATTATTACTATTATTATTTTCGATTGCATCGTAAAGATAATAATGCCATTTATAAAAATGTCGTTTGATGTAGGCTGTAAGTATGAATACTGTTCACGCTAGTGCAGTTTGAAAAAACACTGGGATTTTAATGTTGGCTGGTTCAAACTAAATTTATTTCGATGTCATTGTGAATAATTAAAGTAGTACCGTCAATAACTATGTTATTGGATGTACACAGACATTTTGAGTAGTTTTCAGGTTATTGCAGCGTGTAAGCCTATGTGTTTGTATGCAGATGGCCAGGCTATTTGCTAAACTTATTGCTCAAAGACGCTCCCAAAAACACCTCTTCCGAATTGCGGGGGGTTTATTTAAAGCGCCGACGTTAACTTTAAAAAGCAAGGTAAAGTAAGCAGCCACCATTTATCAACTCGGTTGGCTGGAGCTTCCTGGGGAGCAGCCTTCGACTTTTACCTTCTCACTGCCAGTCGCCAGTTGCCATTTCAACGGGTGGAAAACTACCAGTGTTTTTCCGCTGCCATTGAATAATGGCCACATTCAGACAAAGCCAGTGAACTATTATTAACACTTACTCGCGCCCCAGCACTCACACACACCCAACACCAGTAGCACTATCGGGTTAAATTTGACCTGAATGACGCCGTTGGTAATTCCCATTCGGTACACGAGCAAGTTCATCGTTTCTTTTTATCGGTTATGATAGCGAACAAAAGGCACAGGTAAAGAAACTATGTATGATCAGGTATACAAATTATCACGTGTGGGTCAGGGAGACTCCCACTAAGGCTTAAAAAAGCCGCCTTAATGGGAGCCAACACTTATATTGATTTTAGTCCCACTATTGTTTATTATAATATTATATATTAATGAATTTGCCAAGGCCAGCCAAAAGTTTAATTTCATAATGTTTGCCGATGATACGACCCTGTTACATACTCTTGACTCATTACCAACGTGTGAACAAAATGGAAACGTATAATTTGCTATAAACATGGAACTAAACAAAATTAGTTAATGGATAAAACTTAGCAAATTATCTCTCAACCTAAGCAAAACTAAGTGTATGCTCTTCAAAACAGCTAGAAGAAAATGATTTACCCATTACTAACCATACATAACACTACTATTGACAGAGTGATATAATTTAACTTTCTTGGAATAACTTTTAATGAATAATGTAACTGGAAAAGTCATATTGAAAAAGCTTCAAATATGTTTTCAAGGACGCTCGGTGTCTTAATTAGACTAAAACGGTTATTACCTCTTAACCAGACAGCTACCGCTAGAGGTTTTATACGGTTTACCCCAACAGTTTCTGGTTTTGCCTCATCGGAAAACACTTTAATGAGAAGCAGCTTATAAAGAAACTATCGTCTTTGAAAATCTCACCTTCGTATAATAATTAATGTTCGAGAGAAACCCCATCTTAAAGCTGTGCTATTTCAAAGATAGAATTATATAGTCTATGTATGATCATGTTGTAGTTTGGAATTTCATCGCATGTTTATGATAATTTACTAGGCACATTTTAACTTGACTTCCCTGTCACTGTAAAGTCGCCTCTATGTCGTTTGTTAGACCAGAAACATAATAATTCCGTGGCACTCATCCATATAGGATACATGTGTTATTAAATGGCGCCTGGTGCACCACCTGCACTAACATATGACAACACACCAATACTCTAGTTCAGCGTAAACAAATCATATCCTATGTTTTGTGTGGTTTATCAGAATAAATTAATCGTATTATGTAAGACTGCAGTTATGATGAAGTGTCGATAAGCAGTTAACGTCAACACCGCGAACAAGAGTCTCGTTATGCGTCTTTCTGCAGCTTTGGGCACACAGTGAATAAAAAAAATCTATGTTTTGTATTTGTATCGATGATGCCAATATATGGCATATAAATTCACTGTTGCTCAATGAGAGCCGCGGGGTGCACCCGAAGGAGTGGCATCAGGGTATTTAAATTGACGCCAAATGGTCACATTTATATAGACTATGACGTATGTTTACTTAGTGAACTTCCTCTTCCAAAGTCAGCGGACCATGTCCGGCCTAGTCACACTCGGTTGCGAGTTGCGTGCATTCACACTGAGTAATGAACCGATCCCACGAACCATGCAACACAACGCTACAGGTAGTTTAGACTATAGAAACTGCATGGAAATAGATGTTTAGAAGGCTAGAGGTTACGTCTATTGTGTAGAGGAGGTTAAAGGCCCCGACAACGTGTCTGAAATCAGGCAATCTAAACGACACATTGAAATGCATTCCAAGTAATAACATGACGACAGTAAGAACGTGTAGAAATTAACATAATGGGCAGGTAAAGGTCTTGTATTTACTTCTATCTTGCTCAGAATTAATGAGTGGCACTCGACTTTACACGGTCATTATATTAATAGTAAATATAGCGAAAAGAAAACATTACTAAAAACATATTTTTTGATTAATGGAAAATGGCCGACGATATTTCCCTGTGTTCCCATATTTTCTCTAATGGAATAATGTTTGTTCACCGGATGACCACGGGACTAATACCGCGTGCTTCTTACATTTCCCAACGTTTAATCCTTTGGTTTTGGTGCGCCACTGAGCTCGGTTTGTCTGAGGATATTGGCGCGTAAGAAGTTATTTATTATTATTAACGTAGATGTAGATAAGATATAACGAGAAAGGATGGTTTTATATTTAAACAGTGCCGAAAGACTACATTATTGCTCGCCACACGAACGAGTGATAACAAACTACACGTGTGGTTCCATAGACACGCCGGCGGTAACTTGCGAAGGCAGCCCCGACATTTATTAGTCATTACACCCACCCTGCGTCCAGTACACTCACAGGTCAAACTCAAGTCAACTGGTTCAGTGGCGTAGTAACGGTTGTCGGCGCCCGGGTACAACGTACAACTTGGAACTGCCCCCCTCCCCCTCATCCCCCGACGCGAAGACTGCTATTAGATGGCCTCCATCTAAGTGGAAAGGGGGCAGCAGTATTCTCAGAGAATCTGCTGCGATCTATTGACAGTGGGACAGGTTGCATCTATTTAAACTAAATTCTCAGGGGGGACTCGCAGAGAAGCCTGAAACTGGAGGCATAGATAAAGACAGCCAAAAAAAATATTAAGCAAAGAACAGTCTGGAAAACTGTTCTGAAGCTGGGTATAAATGTGTTTGTCTAAATGCAAGGAGTACAGTAAACAAAAGAAATGAACTAAACATTATGGAAGAAGATATTGACCCTCACATAATAGGTATAACCGAATCATGGGCAACCACCGATATATCAGATGCCGAATTGGGACTGACATGATATGTAATGTTTAGGAAAGATAGAATAGGAAGAAGGGGAGGTGGCGTTATTTTATATATTAAAGAATCTATCCAGGCTTATGAAATAAAATTAGACAGAGAAACAGATTGCGAAGAGGCTGTTTGGTGTAACATAGTTACAGGAAACTCAACGTTAACGGTTGGATTAGTTTATCGAAGTCCAAACATAAGCATAGAAGAGAATGAAAAAATACAAAACGCTTTAAGGGAAGTGAGCAAACGGGACTGTGTTATTATGGGGGATTATAACCATGGGCATATAAAATGGAAATCTCTACAGATGGGTAGTGAGGAAGATTTTAGTTTTAGTACAAGCTTGTTTCGTGCTATGTGCTAGAACCAACCACGGGAGAGAATGTGTTAGACATAGTCTTGTCCTCACAGAATGAATTAGTTGACAATGTCGGGATATGTGAGCCACTGGGGAATATTGATCACAACCAGATACATTTTACCATCAAAGTAAAATCAGAAAGGAATAGTAAAAAGCCGTACAGGAGAAATGTCCACAAAGGAAAATATAAGGACATCAGGAAATATTTAGCAAAGATAGACTGGAATAACACACTGAAGAATAAGACATCAACAGAATGCTGGAATATCTTAAGGAGTGAAATTGAATGCATCATCGTCAAATTTGTTCCCTTAAAAAAACACGGGAAACGGTCCAAAAAGAAACACTTATCGAAAGAAGTCATTAGAAAAATTAAGTATAAACAAATGATGTGGAAGTCATATAGACGTACTGGGCATGACGAAGACTACAACATTTATAAAGAAGCACTAAACCAAGCTACAGCTGAAATTAGAAATTCAAAGAGAAGCTATGAACATAAATTAGCTTGTAATATAAAACATGACAGCAAGAGTTTTTATGCGTATGTTCGAAGCAAGTTCAGGATAAGGTCGGTCCTCTAGAAGACAGTGCTGGAAGACCTGAATGAGTATTTTAGTTCAGTGTTTACCAGAAAAGACATTAGTTCACTGTCAGTACCAGAGGCTAAGTTCAAGGGGGCAGAATCAGACTATTTAAGACAGTTAATTGTAACCCCAGAAATGGTAGCTAAGAAAATTAGGGCTATGAAGGATAATAAATCACCTGGAGTGGATGGTATTCCACCCAAACTACTATTGGAAATTGATGAACAAATTAGCATACCGCTTGCAACAGTTTTCAACTTGTCATTAGAAGAGGGGGTGGTTCCTTTAGAATGAAAAGAAGCAAACATTATACCGTTATTTAAAAAGGTTCGAGAAACAAGTCAAATAATTATAGACCAGTTAGCTTAACATCGGTGATTTTTAAATTTTTAGAAAGACTAATTAAAGATCACATGGTGGATTTTCTTATTAAACATAACTTGATAAACCCATCTCAACATGGGTTTCTAAAAGCGAGGTCATGTTTAACAAATATGTTATGTTTTTTGGAAGATATCACTAAGTGGGTAGATGATGGATCACCAGTAGATATCATGTACTTATATTTTCAAAAAGGTTTCGACAAAGTGCCACATCTAAGATTACTGCTTAAACTAAAGGCCCATGGTATAGGAAATGATATAATTAACTGGATAGAAAAATGGCTGATTGACAGAAGACAACGTGTAGTAGTTGATGGGGAGGCTTCAAACTGGAAATCAGTTTTGAGTGTCAGTACTGGGACCTATATTATTCTTAATATATATAAACGATTTGGACGATGATATAGCTAGCAAGGTGTTGAAATTTGCAGATGATACAAAAGTGTTTAGAAGGATTAAAAGTGATGGAGATAGACAGCATTTACAAGATGATCTTAACAGGTTGATCAAATGGTCTGAAAATGTTGATCAATTTGGGGAAATGTAAATGCCTTCACACAGGACATGGGAACGAATATGTAGAATATACAATGGGGGGAACTGTACTACGTACTACTGTAAAAGAAAAAGACTCAGGGCTGACAATTAGTGCTGACATGAAGGTTTCAGAGCAGTGTGGAATTGCAGCTTCAAAAGGAAATCAAATCCTTGGATTGATTAGGCGAAATATAGCATATAAAGAAAACGAACTAATAATATCGCTGTACGAAACAATAGTTAGGCCTCATTTAGTATATTGTATACAAGCGTGGAGGCCATACCGCAAGAAGGACATATATATGCTAGAAAGAGTACAGAGGAGAGCGACTAAAATGATACAAAAACTGAGGGATCAAAAGTGGTTAATGATACTGTGCCATTTGAAAATAACTATCATGTATGTATGTATGTATGTATGTATGTATGTATGTAGGTATGTAGGTATGTAGGTATGTAGGTATGTAGGTATGCATGTATATACATATACATGTATGCATACACATGTATACATATACATACATACATGTGCATACATATATATATATATATGCGATATTGACGTAGTACATTAACGCAAATAATATTGAACACCAATGTTGATATGAACTGAGAACTGTTCTTGGTAAGATCAATAATGAATAAAACCGTAAACTCAATTAACGCGTTTACAAACGCAAATAAGCAGATATGTGAATCCAAGAGCAACGTCGCGGCTAGACCGCGTTTGTCGATCTGATTGTTGTAAACCAGTCAATAAATTGCTCGACGTGTATTTGTTGTGCACTCGCTCTCTCTATGCAGAGAAGGGCCAAGTCGTTTGAGCAGTATTGTCCCATGGACACTCGCAGACACGTAAGGTAAAGTGTTACGTGTCTGAGTGTGTCCATGGGACAATACTGCCCAGCGACTTGGCCCTTCGTTGACTAGAGAAATAGAGCGAGTGTAGAACAAATACCCGTCGAGCAGTTTATTGAGATTAACCTTAACTGAACGAATGTGGACGGCTAGCAATTGTCACCGTTATCCTGATCTGACTTTGTAGTGTGCCGCGCACATACAGAACTAATATTTATATCTTGCTGAGATTTTGGCAGAACCCTGAGCTCGTTTGCTACGATAACTAACAACACGTAGTTGTTGGTGAAGGTCATTTAGTAATTAAACGACGATATTAATAAAACAACCAAAAGATGAATCATAAGTAAACGAAGAAGAATCTCTTTATGCCTCTTTCTGCAGCCTTAATTGGGAACACGGCGAACAACGAACATCTATGTTTTGTATCGATGATGTCAATATATGGCATATCATTGAAATGATAGTTCGTGTATATTAGATGAATTCAGTTGTTCGAGCACACAGACTTACACGTAGGCGTAGCACACATTTGATGACAGTCCAGCAAATTCACGTCTTTTATTATGAATGCGTGACAAAACATAGTTCCTATAGATAACTACCTATAGCCTGATTGTAGGGTATTACAACACCTCCCATCGCAGGAAGCAAACATAAAAATAGTATAAAGATAATATTGATCTGGATCTATAAAAACAGAGTCATCTCACGTAGACGAATTACTAGTATACAATTAGTATAAACTAATAAAACATTACTAAACTATTGTCTGAATGGCATAATTATAATTATATGTTAAAATGCGTTCCAGAGCAAGATAAAGTCAGTGCTACTACTCGTCAATGTATCGGGATGGCATCCGGATCGTTCGTCCAGATCTACGTATCGACGTAAACGGCTTCCGGGACGGTGCATTCGCAGTCGCTACAGTGTCGTCGGTCGTCGTGACGTTTTGCGTCATCATCGGTCGTCGGTGTTGTCTTCTTGGAACGTCACTCGGTGTGGTGGTTCTGCTGCCTCTTCGATAATACTCTTCGATGGAGTGGCACGCAGTAGTTCTCTGAGATGTGACCTGGCCGTGCGTAGTCTCGTACCGTTCGGTGTTTGTACGATGTAGGATCTTGGTTCTGTGCATGTATCTATCACCTCTTCTGGATACCACTGGTGTGTCTCCTTCTCCAGTACTCTCACTCGTTGACCAACATGTAGTGGGGCCAGCTCAGGGCCTGCACCTTGGTTGTGGTAGTTCACCATGCGATCTCTCCGGTGCTGTATCCCTTCATTCGTCACCTGCTAATTCTGCAATGTCGGGTGGTGGGTAGGCAAGTTTGTACGTACTGGGCGGTTGAACATGATCTCGCTGGGGCTTGCCAGACCGGTGTCGGTCGGTGTACATCGGTGATGTTGTAGTGCTATTTGCGCGTCGTTTTTAGTCTTCTTGCACTGTTTCAAGATACCCTTCACGGTCCTCATCTGTCGTTCTACCAGTCCGTTTGACAGTGGATACCGTGGTGATGTCGTCGTGTGCTTTATGTTCCAGGTGCGGCACATGTCGTAGTATGGCTTGCCTACGTATTGCGGAGCGTTATCGGTGACTATTTCCAGCGGTGGTCCGAAGATGCTGAACCAATCCGCTGTCATGTGTGCAATCGTGCTGCTGTTTGTCGATGTTGTCTTCTGAACGATATGGAATTGTGACTGATAGTCTGTGATGATCATGTAATTGTCGCCTTTAATCTCGAACATGTCGCTGACCACCTGTGTCCACAGTGTGGATGGCACATCATGAGCAACAAGAGGCTGTTCCGCCTGATTCTCCTGGCATGATTTGACCATTGTCTCAATGTCTTTGTCGATGTTTGGCCAGTATACGGACTCTCGCATGAGTCGTCGTGTCCTCTCGATTCCGAGGTGACCTTCATGGAGTTGCTGCAGGATGTCCTGTCTCAATGCGTCTGGTATGATGAATTGTCTCCCTTTAAAGATGATTTCGTTGGAGATGTCAATTTCGTCGCGGTAAGACCAGTATGCGCGAAGGTCTTGTGGCATACCCTTAATCGTGTCTGGTCAACCGCTGTAGACCACTTGCTGGAGAGCTCGCATTGTGTGATCTGAGACAGGCAACTCTCTGAGCTGGACTCGTTTCTCGATGCTGAACTTGATGAGGTCCATGTTGTGGAGCCTTTCATCGTTCTGGTCTGTCAGGATGTCGTCCAGAGTGGCACATCTAGTGGGATCTCCGTATTATTCTCCGGATTAGGAAGTCGTAACAGATTGTCCGCTATGATTATATGGCTGTCAGGTCGGTACACAAGCTGGAACTCATATACCTGAATCTTGATCAGGAGTCGCTGTAGACGTGGAGGTGGGTTCTTTAACGGCTTGTTGTGTGTCATTAACAGAGGCTTGTGGTCTGTTATGACAACGAACGGGTTTCCAAAGAGGTCTGTGTGGAACTTTTGGATCCCGCTCACGATGTTCAAAGTCTCACGCTCTATGTTCGAGTGTACGCTGACTCTGCCGATGTAAATGTCTTTGAAGCAAACGCCACAGGTTTGTTGTCCTGTAGAAGGCATGCACCCAGGCCTCTCTGCAAAGCATCAACTTCTAGGACTGTCTCCATCTGTGGGTTGCAGTACGACAGACACGACTCGCTGTAGGTGCATATCTTGAGATCTTTGTAGGTGCGCTGGTGATCTTCTTGCCACAGGAACAGGACGTCCTTCTTGAGTAGTTCTCTCACTGGAGCCACTTTGTCTGCGAAGTGATGTATGTACGCTGCAAGTTAGTTCATTAGGCCAATGAACCGCTGCATATCCTCCTTATCCTGTGGTTTAGGCATTTTGTGTATGTCCTCAATTTTGCCACGGTCAGGCCTGATACCGTCTTGGCCGTACACCGACTCGAAGAAGGTGATCTCATTGGTCTTGATGACGCATTTCTTGGAATTGAAGATGACACCTTCCTCTCTGGCAACCTGCATGAGCCGTAACAGGTTCCTGTCGTGTTTTTCATGGTTGCGTCCATGTACGACTACGTCGTCTGCAATGCCAACATACCCAGGGCATCTGGCTAGGATTCTATCCATTGCCTGCTGAAAGAGATCCCGTGACTCGCGTTGACCAAATGGGAGTCGGTTATAACAGTACCTCACAAAAGGTGTTCGGAAGGTTGTCATCTCTTGACTGGTCTCTTCAAGATGAATTGACAAATATCCTGATATGGCGTCCATCTTCGAGAATACACATGCCCCGGCGAATTCAGGGTTGAGTTTCTCTAAGATCGGAATCTTGTGTGGACAGCGCTTGAGACAGTCATTGACGCTTGGGGTCAAGACATACCCTTAGGTTCCCATCTCGCTTTACGCTCGTTGCGATTGATGAACACAAGTGAGTGTGGTGCTCAATCTTCCTGATTATTCCGTCGTTCTCCGTGGCATCAAGCTCCTGTTGTAGCTTTGTCTTCAGATGTATACTGCACTTTCGTCTTGGGGCATCGATTGAGGGTTTCGCTTCGGGCTTCAACGAAAGAGTAGCCTTGTCTTTAAAACTAGCGATGCGATCAAACTGATCTTGAAAGTGCCTTTTGAGGTCAACGATGGAGTTAACTGTTGCGTTCTGTAGGTTGGTATTCGCAGCGATCTGTGTCAGGTCAGGTTTGATGGCATGTATTGTCACTATTCTCATATGTTCACATGCCCTCAGACCCAGGATCGCTGGTCCTTGGACGTCAACAACGTAGAACTTGTACTTGCGCCACTGACAGTCCTTGTATTGGCCGAGGATGCATCTGCTTTGCGACCCGCACAGGTAGGGTATTGCCTGATGCGTCTGTGTCGACTTTAAGTGTGAGTTCATGGATACCCTCCATTACATGATGCGTCTTTGTGGCCTTCTGCCGCAGTGACTACGCAAAACGACTTAGTGCAGTAACCAGACAATTCATGTTTTAGCTTTGGTGGTTTTCTGTCACGTCGGCCTCGGGTTTTTGGTCTATTTTGCCTTCTTTGCTTGCTTTGACTTCTATGCGTCCGATCATCTGTCTTCTGTCTTTGATCGTCTGTGTTCTTCTTTCGGCAGCATTTTGCACAGTGTCCAATGGCGTTACAGTAGTTGCACTTGTCTTTGTAGGCTGGACACTGTCGCGGTGGCTGTGAGAGCGCACAATTTCGTCACACCTTTCTTTGTCTTATCTCGTTGGTAGCCGTATGATGCGGGCTTCTGAGTCTCTACAGTATTTCTCTTCAGACTGCCATAGCCTCGTATTTGCGTGCTTCTTGTAATACAGGTTCGACTTGGTAGCCTTGTTTCTGGTCGACAAGATGCTTATGCAGGTCTTCATGAGGTGTACTTGCTACAATCAATTCTATGATTCTCTCATCTAATTCCCGTTCTTTTTTGGAGTAACATACGCTGCCTTTTTGGCGAGCTCTGTTCACGAATTCATCAGTTATTTCGCGCACGCCTTGCCGAAACGTCATTAATTCCATTATGTGGATGCGGACATTCAAACGGATGTCTAGTTGATCCTCAAACAATTTGTACAACTTTGCAGGATCTGTCTTCTCTTCCTCAGTCAGTGTCGAGGAGTTGATGCGTTTCAGACCCTCGTTGCCGACGGCTATCTGTATTTTCACGGCCTGTCTTGCCGGATCAATGTGTTTGTGGAGTTATGGTATAAAGCGATGGTCGGGTCAATTATTGAAAGCACGTGTATATAATTATCTATATGTATATATGTACTCATTCACGGGATATGAATCAATCAAGTGTTAAAAACGACCGTGCTCTGTTGTTGGCAATAACTCACCCAGTCACTCACTCGTCTCGGCCACTGCGGATGAATTCTGTTGGCTGCCACAATTATTCTCTTGATGCCTCTATTCCCGTGACCATTTTAGCTACTCTGATTCCATCCCTACAATTTCTTCAGCTAGTCAATGTTATGTAAATGTTGGTCTGCCCTGACGTGTTCTTCCATTCGCTAGTAGCCACAGGATTGTCTTGGGTGCCAGTAATTTTCATTTTGTTTCTGCAGCAAAGTCCTGCGAATCTCGGCCATCTTTCTGGAATCGTCTGGGTAAATTTGTTCATATACCTATGCAATTCCACATTTGTCAGGTGGTCTTTCAAATAAATACAGGAACAAGACTCAACTATTCCCGCGAACAGCTGCTGCTTGATCTTACGTAGGAGTATAGATTTCCATTTTGTGATTAAGTGCTTTCAGTGTTATTGCCCTTCTGGTCTTGATATATTTACTTGTACATAAAGCTGACCCATCGGTTAGCATGAGAGTCATACGCTGTTTAATTAATGTATCTGCTGTATTGTCGCCTACCCAGTCCATTGTAAGATATTTAACTATCGTGCATGTGTTATAATAGTGTGTTTGGCCAAGTGCTATAGCTTTATTGAACGTTTATGGCCAATGTAGGCTACCGTACTTTTCATTTGTATCAGTACGCGGCGCTGCACGTACTGTTGTGTGCCGCCAATTTTTGTTTTAGCTAATTTTACCCGAAGGTAATTGAACACCCAAAACACGTATTAAATACACACAGTACAATTCAGCACATCTGTCGACGTTTCATTCGACAACGAGTGAGTCCGGCACAGCATCGCTGACACAATGAAGTGATAGTTCTTGATGAATTCAGCTGTTCATGCACACAGACTTACACGTACGCGTAGCACACATCTGGTGACAGTCCAGCCAACGCACGTCTTTTATTATGAATGCGCTACAAAAACTAATTCCTATAGATAACTACCTATAGCCTGATTATAGGGTATTACAACAGTTATGGTAGGGCTTATTATAAATTATGATATTAATTAATATTATAATATATATTATATTAATTAATGTTATATTGTGACATAATATACAAATGGCAAGGCAGCGTCATTCATAGGCTGCATGCATAATAGGACTCCCTTAGATAGCAGAAAGGGTTGTCAAGAGCTAAGCCTGGATGAATTAAGCCTCTCTTAGGAAGTGAAAAGTTGATTGTTAATGTTGGACATGTGGTAGTGGTTTAAGGGGATAGTAGAGACGTGGCCCGATTATGAGAGATATTGGCTAGTTTTAAATAACCAGAAGTCAGAGACAGATATATATAGGATTTGTGACACAGAGGCGAGGAGAGTTAGCCGGCGCATACAGAGTGCAGGGTGTGCAGCTCGGGGTTTCCCTCCAGCTTGGGCTGGGAGGTGAGGCTGAGCTGCCATGCTGTCGTAAGTTGGGCTGGACTGGCATGGTGTCTTAAGTTGGGCTAGACTGACATGGGTCAGGGTAGAGTGTGTACTGAAATAATAAAGAGTAAGATCGCGCAGTGTTGTTTACGTTAGTCAGGTGTCAGTATTTTTTACAGTCGGTACCCCGTGTTGCTGTAGCGCGCGAGAGGACCGCTACGACTATATAACTTGACAGTTGCTCAATGATAGCACTCGAAGGAGTGGAATCAGGGTATTTTAATTGACGATGTTACATTCATATGGAATCTGACGTAGTTTATTTAGTGAACTTCCTCTTCCAAAGTCAGCGGTCCATGTCCCGCCTTGACACACCCGGTTGCGTTATATTAATAGTAAATTTAGCGACAAGAAAACATTACTGAAAACATAAATTGAGATTAAAGGCAAATGACCGACGATATTTCCCTGTGTTCCCATGTTTTCCCTAGTGGAATAATGTTTGTTCACCGGATGACCACGGGACTAATTACCGCCTGCGTATTACATTTTCCATCGTATTTGACGCGGAGACTCCTATTTTATATATATTTCAACTCATAGCCAACTGAACCGGTTTATGATACCGTGCCATTTGAAAATAACTACCAAGTCCAACGTCCGCACAGGTTTGACGAATAGAGGATCTGTCGAACCCTGGTGTCTTATGCATGAACCGAGACAATGAGCGTTGTCTCGGACTATTTACGAACGTCGGGACTTTGACGGGATAATCGCTATGCACGAACGCAGACAACTAGAAGTCTCGGACTTTCCGCGGGACGAAACGACACGATTTTTAGGCCCGCGATAACGCTGGCCTAAACGCAGTTGTCTCTGACTATTTCGTAATTAATGGCTGCCATTGGCGTTGCGTTTATGTGATCGGATGAGTTGATGAGACCAATTACTGCATTCTAGCGCCACAACAGCAATACAAATGTCACAATGAATTCGTTAATCGAACAGAATCAAACCACTGACTGTTCAGGTAAGTGAGGACTCGGAGTAGTTATTATCGAACTTTACCGCGCATATAGAGATAGTGTCTGTGAATGTAACAGTAACGCGACTAACGTGTGTCCAATCGATAAACTTTATCAGATATACCGGGTATCACTGGATCTTTCATTAAATACGTTGTTAGTCGGATATAGTCACTGGAAGTATGATAGTCCGACCAAGTTATCATGTTCGACGAAATATTAGGCCCTACGCCAACAGGATTTTCGGACGACGCATTTTACTAGAACATCTATCAGAAAAGGTGGTAGGTCTACTACCGGTACCGCATCGTCGTCGAGGCAAATCGGTGATAGTGATGAAAGCATATATTTCATCTTTTTGACCGACTCTACGTAATTGTACTTGACTTGAGTTGTACTAGTCATAGGAAAGAAAACGAACGGTCCCGTTGCATCTTTCAAACACGCCTACACTATATTATAGACCTTTCCATAAATAAAATTTGTTGTCGTGGTTGCGAAGCATGTTTCTGTCGTTGAACTATCGTATGTCACTCTAAACATCTTTTCTAACAACTTGTTTGCATTTCATCGATGTAATATAACGGCTAGCTAATATTGATAATTTATGCAAGTGTGCTTAGATTGTTTACAAAACAGCATGTCAAACCTAGCATTCGATTCGACCAGCAATACTGTGTTTGTAGGCTAGGCAGTGCAGTGTAGCGATTATTTTTTCAAACAGGTCAATGCCATTTTTAATACGAATAAATAATATTCGAATCATAATAAATTAAAATACGAGTATTGAAGAGCAGGACTACGCATTTTCGAGTAACCAGTATTTTATTAGATATATATTGCGAGGTAAACAATGTTTCCATAATTTATCAAACCAAGAATCCGGTAAGCCTACTTATTATGACCAGTTACTTATGTTATGTATAGCATATTCAAGGAATTTCATTATACACAAATATAATTTATAAATGTTATTGAAACAAAAACAAATGGTTCATGTCATTAATATTGTTTGTCATAACACCTGAGCTACTGGAATATTTACCAGCTCTGATAACACTGTCTGTAGTGTAGTGTAGGCCAAGTTTCATGTCACTGTACAGTGTCAGTGTACCTTTTTCATGACATCTTGTCACACTACTCGAATATCAGGAGGGAGCTTTTTAGTTTTGACAATTTTAAATTTAAGGATGCAAGATTTTGACCAATGACAAAGGACATGTGACAATCACATGTAATTAAATGTAGACATACTATTACAAATCATCTGTCATCACTAACGTTGAAGGTATACACTAAAAATTTTAATTTTCAGCAGAATACCCAAACAATTGGTGTTTAATTAATGTGTTTAAATATGTTTTATTACTCGTGTTAAAAAAATCAAAATGGTAACAATAGCATAGCTAATATTCAAATAGTTCATTCTGACATACATTCCGACACTTCAGCATTGCAGTACAATATCTTCTGTCCTACGCTTGCAGTCAAGTATATAAATGGTGCATACTAATTGTCTTATTGCCAAAACTGGGTTGACGTAACTTGCTATTGAAACAAAGGATGACTTTTTTTAAGAGGTAGTTACATTCTATTCATTTCCCATGCTATGTTTCATTGATGATGCATTCTATTTGCTTTAATTGTTCTATTTATAGGGCGAGCTATATTTTAGCTGTACCATTTCTGAGATTGCACCGTATTTCTTATTTTCACTATGCAGCCATTTTTAAATTAGAAAATGTTCTCCTTCAGAACTGGACACTCTGCATCTGCTACCAGGAGTCAGCCATTCTTTCTTCTTGTCTGCTTGATGAAGCCAATCTACTGACAGTTGCTGATGAACCACTGTAGGAGGAAGGTGGACCATTGGATGTCATGGACCACTACCACTGTTTCCCACAGCTGCTTGAGGGCTGTACCCCAGGGACATCTTCAGATACAGCATTTAACACACCATGACCAGTATCTGGAACAATGTTGATGTTACCAAATAAAAACCGTGTGATTGGTAGATAATTAAAAACAAATGAAGAAGTGTACTAGTATGCATTTTAATATAGCATATATCTGGACTTCTATCAGATTTCTTATTAATTTATGTAAAAAAAGGTTAAATTGTACTTTACTGTTAAGATGATCTAGCCTCTTTATTTTCTATATGAATTTATATAAATGTTGTAACATGTGCTTTTTCATAGCAATAAAAGTTATTCACAATAATGAAACATGGTGTTTAGTGAAATTACAAAACAATTGACACAACCATTCCTAATTTCCTGTATTGACCATATGTGATGAGGCCACCTACTGGTATCATTTCTCTCTCTCGATGTGTTTAACTAACACCTTTATTTTATAACTGAAATTATGATCTGTACCATATTAATCCCTCTTTATTCCCACAACTTTTCCTTGGGCTATAAAGTCTTTTCCATTTAACTGGATTTAATGGGAATATAATATGTAGACACATTATCACCCACATATAATTACGCCCTGTAAACCTTTGTAGATTAGCAACTAATAACATACCGGTACATTACAATAATTGTATTATGAACTGAACAAGCTGATCAAGCAAACATAGTAGGAACTGGTGTCGTCATATTCTTGAATATCTTAGTTTTGTAGATGACATGACTATTTCTCACTAGTGTGTTGCAAATTACGACTTACCTAGAGTACATATATGCTGTTAATCATAGACAGACTTTCTTGTTCAGGAGTAGATGATGATGGGATAACCAATGGTACTACAACACACATCCAATATATAGGATCAGTGGATGTACATATCCAATACTGTTTCATTGTAAAATACAGACACCAGAAGGGGTTGAGACTCCTACACAACACTGAAATACCACTGCCACCAAGTGTACATTATATCGCTCTATCTGTAAAAGGCCTATTGAGATGCTATGGCAATTTTGACCACTAAGAGCACTCTACAGAGTTTTGGTGTGTCATTGATCTTCAACTGTTGCCTTAACTGATTTGCCAGAGTAATGTTAGGAACAAATGGATTGTTATTGAAACAAGACAAAAATATTATAAATTATTTAAGGTGATGTCAATTTTAATGCAAGATTACAGGACACTTACCCTCTGAACCATCCGCCATCTTGGTGTTGATGATGAGCCTTGCCAAGTTCTCATCGGGCACCTCAGGTAGAGGTTCTCCATGACTCTGGTTTTTAGTTGACCCATCTTTGTTAAACGGCTTGTTTCATGTCTTTTCATCTCTTTTTAACCTGGGCCACTGTGTGCCCACTGCCACCCACAACATTCACTTTTTGGCAATCATCTGCCAGATCACCTCTGTTTGCTAAGATTTAAGAGTAATTCCATTTCGAAAATGAAAAAAACTTCCTTTAACAAAACAGCAGTTTCCACAAGAATATTATAATATTACGACTGCATCATGGAAAATGACCCTGCAGAAACAGGACACATAGATAACGACTTAGGCTTGATAATACTAAACAAATTTGAGATACTAATTAAATTAAAGCAGTGTGTGCCAAAACATCCAAAAAGGCAAATCCTATGCTAGTTATGGTCCACGAGGAGTGCAGTATGGCCACAAGAGGAGAGAACATGACTGCATCATGAGAAATGACCCTATAGAAATATCACACAAAGAGAAAGACTTTGGAGTAATAATAACAGACAAACTGGAAGTAACGGAGCAGTGTGCTGAGTCTAAACTAAGCCATCCAAGATTGCAAGAAGGCAAACTAGGTGCATCTACATGGTGAACACTGAGCCATGGAATATAAGACGAAGGAGTGATGAACAGAGGACGCCCAGAATGATACTGGTATGAATTGAGTAATATGAACTTTTTTAAGAGATTGAAAGCATTTGACATCACTACTCGAGTCAATTGAGACAAGGTATACTGGTGGGACCAGAAATCGTGCGTCCTAATGTTTTATGCTGTTTTGATAAAAACTTGAACAAAAATTAATATTTTCATATAAATTTAGCAATATTCTAAATCTTTAATACATGTGTTTTCAATGCTGTGAAAACAAACAGTTAGAAAAGTCGTTTTGAGTGAAGTTCTTACGAAAACAGACAGGCGGAATACAAATATCGTAATTTACTCAGTCACAAACTGACAAAGACGAGTAGGACTGGGCCAAAAATCGTGCGTCCTATCTGCGCTGTATAAATCGCTCTTTGGCCAGAACGTGTCATTTGAACCACTGCAAGACCAGACAGTATATTAAAATAGGCTAACAGCGTAAAGAGATTTCAGTGACACGTATTTTGACATGTCACTATGACTGAATGGAATAGAGAAATCATTTATGGAGGCAGCGACAGCGGTTCATATCATCATGATATTGATAATCAAAGTCAAAGACATGATAATAATGTCAACCAACATTGCAGCAAAAAAGGACACATGGACATATACCTCAGGAATAAGGAGAGGAGTACGCGAATCAATGTCTGACTCCCTTCCTTGTTATATCCAGGATAACATTGTAAAACATGAGGATGAACGTAAAATCAGGGTAAATAATATGACACTTCTAAGCTCCGTGTTTACAACTCGAATCACACGAATGTTACCCGGAAGGAAATAACGGGAGGCGCCTGCGCTCTTCGCAAAACTATTTGGGGTTTCCCGGGATCCCCTCGTCTAAAATTAGCCCAACACCAAACGTCGGGACAATCGCGTTAAAGTCTCTGACTTTATTGTCTAGGCCTAACGTCCGGTCCATGCATAGCAACTTCGCGACGGCATAAGTCCCGACGTTTATTGTCTCGGACAATGGCATTGTCTCAGACTATTAGTTGTCTCGGTTCATGCATAAGACCCCTGTTGCTCAACTACCACTATATCCCAGTTGGCAAAAGTGGTATTTTTGACGTCTAAGCGACGTCTTTTTGACGCCTAAATACGTCGAATTCAGGTAGCCAGTGAAAAACTAAATTTCGTATAATATTTTATGTATTTTGGACGTCATAGAAAAGACATATAAACGACGTCATAAAAAATACGTCTAAACGTCTATAAGACGTCAAATTTAGGTTGCCAGTGAAAGTCTAAATTGCGTCTATTTTTTTTCGTAAATATTTAGACGTCTTTTAGACGTCATAGGAAATACATCAAAACAACGTCATTTTGAGATGTCTAAAAGACGTCATAGAAAAGACTTCTGAATGACGTCTTTTCAGACGTTTAAAAGTTATCAAATTTAAGTTGCTAGTGAAAGTCTAAATTGTGTCTAATATTGGTATAACTATTTAGACGTCTTTTACTTACTTACTTACTTACTTACTTACTGCTCCCGTAACCCGCCTGGGTCATAGGGGCGTTGCACTGTTGAACGTTTCACCAGTCGACGCCAATCTTCGCGGTTGTGTGCTAATGTCTGAGTTTATGCGAAGGTCTTCCCAGTCCATTCTGCAATATTGTCTGACCATCGCTTCCTCTGTCTTCCCTGTCTTCTTTTCCCCGGCATTGTTCGTTGTCGTATTGTTTTTGTGAGCCCGGTTGATCGTGTTACATGACCATACTATCTCAATGTCCTCCTTTTTATTGTGGTCAGCAGGTCTTCGTAATGTCTCACATGTTGAGTGATGGTTTTTCTGATTTCGTCGTTGTAATGGTTCGGTAGTTTTGACATTGCTGTATGTTGCTATTCTTGGGAGAGAGTAATTATCAGTGATTGAGTCCATGTTGTTGGCCACTCTCAAGTCTGCCAGATTTTGTTGCAGATGTTGGTGAGGATGTCTATCATCGTTTCTCCTTCGTTGATTATCAGTTCTGCTGGGATGTTGTCAAATCCAGTGATCTCCACTTCTTCACGTAAAATTGGAGTCGTCCTTGTTTGATGATTCTTGGCTGATTACAACACTTGGATCTCCGTTGGTCTGGAAGTTGTATAACTCTGAACAGTATTCCGTCCATCTGTTGATAATGTTTTTTTTCTTCGGTGAGGCATTTCCCTTCTTTGTCTTGAATTGTGTTGACGTTCTCCTGCCTTTGCTTTGTCAGTTCTCTCACGACTTGCTACGCTCTTTTGCTGTTGTTGTTGGTGAGGCAGACTTCAATTTCCGTGCATCGTTCTTCAATACATTTATCTTTGGCTTTTTTCATTCCCTTTCTGATCTTCTTGTTGATCTCACTGTACTTTGCTGCTCCTTCTTCCATGTACTTGTCTTTACCAAGTTGTCGGAACAGAAAGAAGTAGCGTAAAGAAAATGAACTTAATGATGTCCAAAACAACTGCTCCGTACCCCTGAGTTATGCTGATTTATTCGGATCCTCTGTATGACAGCCTCTCGAGTAATCCTTCAGTGTCACCGATGCCATCGTTAACATAGGTATGTTTCGGGGGAGGGGGTCTGGGGGCATGTGTCCCCCTAAACGTTTGGAATTTGGTCGCGCTATGCCTGAGTTACAGTGGCATGCCCCCTAGACCTTTCAATGTGCCCCTATTACTAAAGTGACACAGCACAACAATCATATAGCGATAACACTATTACAAAATTAATATATATATATATATATATATATATTCTTAATAATACATAATTTTACAAGTTAGTAAAACAATTTTTATTTAAAATATTTTCAGTGATAACATTATTTTGAAAATAAAGTTAACTATCAGGACTACGTAAACATTATGTGATGGACAACGTTCATCTCGAATATACTCTAATATGCAACCCAGAAGAAATGTGTCTTTCGTTGATCTTAAAAGCTGGCAAGAGTGTCACAGGCAAAACATTGTCAACAACATAGCACCCCCGTCCCCCTCCCCGTCTTCCGATGCCGTCAGTCGAACTGAGACAGCGCGATACAACGAGAAGATAATTAATAAATAGTTACGGTGGCGCCGCGGCGAACAAATGTTCGACACCATGAATTTGCTTCGGCCGCCAGTGGAGGTCTTTGTGCCCTTCCCTTTAGACTATCCTCCCAGGACCCCCCCCCCCCCCCCCCCCTAGTAGCTTTGATTGTCTCGATCTTGAGCTATACGGCAGCAGTTCGTTCTGTCGAGCGGGGCCGACTCTGTGGAACGCGGTACCCGACCACCTGTGACTGACCGAGTGTATGACTACATTAATTTTAAAGCGCTAACACTCACCCCCATATCATAATACTTATTATTACTATTATTGTTATTGTCTACTATTATCCTAGTGTTTTTTATTATCGATTCGTTAATATTTTTGTATATGTATATTTATTTATTTATTCAATTTTATATTATCTTATATTTTAATATAACTGTCGAAAATGTCAGCTTATAGAATCCTTTTGTGTGTATGCGTTATAAAAGTTTACAGCGGGTAGTTGAAGTAAAGCAGCGATCCGTCGAACACTCACGAGAATACCAGTCAATGAATGACGCCGGCAACCAGGATGTTGTTTGTTGCAGGCTGTCAGTAACTTATATCTCATTGGTTGTGAATGTGACGGTTCCGCATGAGTGGTTTTGAGCCGACCTATCTATTACACAACGAGTCGAAGACACCAGGCGAGGCGACTACTCAGGTGCACACACCTGTGAATACCTCGATTATCATGCCGCAGTTTACTCGGGAACCAGGGCGCAGACCTACTAACTACGATGTCTACAACAAGCCCGGGCAGGTAAAAAAAATAGGATTAGAGGTGATGTCTTCATGTTGTTTGACTTTGTATTGTGAATTCCACGCGCGAACAGATTTAATTGTCCTCCGTTCAAATGATATGCGTTCCGCTGTCACTAACGATTCTTCTTGGAGTGCTCGCTGTTCCTGCATGCACCTGCAGTGATTAATCAGTAAGAATGTAGTTTCTGTCGACTATGTATCTTAATATGTGAATGAATGGAACAGATTATCTGATGATTGTGTGGGTGCTAGTAGTGTGAATATGTTTAAAAATAAAATCGACACATACCTCAGAAGGGCTGGATATATGTAAATAAAAGGGTTGGACTCTCGATAAGCCAAAGGGCTTCCTTGTCCACCTGCCATCTAGAGTTAATTCTCTGGATGGCAATCTTGTTAAATCTTGTTAAATATCCTCGCGCGCCAGAGATCGCTGCTGCTGATTACGTCAGTCCCACTACCCCTGGCTGATCGCATTGCGAAACTCTGAATTTAAGCTCAGCCTATCAAATCGCTCACTAGATCAGTAGATCTACTCAGGTTAGGTGAGGTGGTCATAATAAAACTAATTTCAACCAACCGTGGCTCATGTTATATGCAATGTTTAGGAAGTAGAAGCAATTATTCGAATACACATTACCGCTCAACTGCTCGTGCTAATGGGCGAACGGGTCATTATATGTTGGGATTCCCAGAAGTCGTTTATCTGTCTTCAAATTGGGGCGGGTATTTGCGCTATTCTCACGAGTGATGCAGTCGCGACTGGCGAAGTCAATTACTAGTTTGACTCAGCTAACTTCCGCACTTCGCGTAGGGGATCAGCCAGGGCTAGTTTTGCATGGCAAACAGCCCTGGCTTGCGATTATGCCTCTTAATTATAACCCCTAAATTGGGGAGATTTACATCGAGTGTGACAATTCTAACTTCGGTTGTACCTCTTCTGCTGTCATCAAGTGTACTTGACTGAAGAGGACATGATTCAAACCTCGTCGTGATATATCTTGAATACAGTTACCTGAAATATTACCATATATCCGTATGCACACACACACACATGCACATACACGCACGCACACGCACACACACACACACACACACACACACACACACACACACACACACACACACACACACACACAACACACACACACACGGGTCAATATTTGACGAAGTGGAAAAATTGTGTCCCCAATACTAATTTTTAAAGCATAGAATATACTTATATATTTTAGTTATGCATGCTATACGTTTCTATGGCTCTGTTATCGTTGGATGTTTGTGTCTTTAAAAAATGTTTCCGTCCAAACAATCAAAAATACCGCCGACGCTGGTATCCCTACTACAGAATTTGCGTGTCGCCAATGGCATGGCGGCACAATCCCATGCAACTATTGTTCTGTTAATATATATTTATAATAATCACATGATAACACATTACACTGAACTACTAGGGACACTCCCGATAATGTATGAACATGATTTAAGAAACAACACTTTTCTTTACATTTTTTAACAAACAAAATCATGTCGGCAAAATGTTGTAATTCGAGTAACTGTGTGTTAAACACTACCTCGGAAACTATCATACAAACATGTCCCACGTGACACTGGTCGCGAGATGTTGACGTGTGATTGTGTTTCCGATGAGAAGGCGAAGTTGCACAGATCGTTTATTTTTGTATTATTTCACGTTTTTACATGTTCACAATTATCTATTTGTTGTGCGTCACGTGAGAACAGCATCTAAATCTAAAAAACTGAAGCGATATATTTGCCCAAATAGCCAAAGTGTTGATTCAGTGCATATGTGCCGGAACTAGGGAGTGGGGGTGGGGGGACAGAACCCCCACCAAAATATTGGAGGGCGGCTGGAGATAGGATTAGCCCCCAATATTTAAGGAAGGTGTGCATGTTTGGGAACAATTTGGCGAGCATAAAGGTGTTTTTGTTGCGCGTTTCAAGGGGGTTGCAATTGGAGGTTTTCGGAGAGCCTGAAGGTGAGATTTTGGGCGAGCTTCATGGGGGTGGTGCAAATCGAAGTGTTTTGATAATTTCAAAGTGTGGTTTTTTGGTAAGCCTCGAGGGAGAGTGTTAACCGAAGCTTTGGAGAGCCTCAAGGTGGGATTTTTGGCGAGCTTCAGGCTTGGTGGAGGTTTCTGGTGAGCTCTAAAAATTGTGAACATAGCCGTGAAAAATATTCAACAACTCCGGTCATGATCCGACAGCGGAGTAGTGCTGAAGCTCCGGCTCAGCCCACACCATAACAAATTCGTTCCGGCGTCTATGCAGTGTATATGAACGTTCATACAAAGAAATAGCGCGAGTTATGTGCAATGTTATACTCTCGTGGACAACCTCTCATCCCAAAAGTAATTAGCGTCACAATGCATTAACATCACATTAATTTAATTAGAGTAATCTTTTCTCGGCGATCGTCAGAACACAATGTAAAGCCTGTACGTTATTCTCTGACCGTGTAGACCAGAACAGTGACGCACTTTCTATCACTGTATCATCAGCATAACAAACGTTTGCTTAACTGAAGGAGTGGTAGAGATTAGACTGAAATCTTGTCAGTCATTTATCTCAACTATCGAAGATAATTCGTTGGCGTAGGAACGTGATGAGTATTTGGGGCTGAGACTCTCCAAAAACCTCCAATTGCACCCCCTCTGAGGCTCACCAATAACCCCCCCTTGCCGCTCTAAATATTAATGGGCAAATCCTATCTCCAGTCCCCACCACCACTAAAATATTAGGGGACTCAGCTCACAAAGGGCCCGGTTCCAATGCTTATGCAATTGAAAAAGGTAGTGGCCACTAGATTGAAAACTCACTTGGACAATCATTGAATGATCCATTTCAATCCGCGTACAAACGAACAAACGAAGCCACTCAACTCAGAAAGGAATAGCAAAAAGCAGTATAGGAGAAATTTCCACAAAGGAAGGTATAAGGACATGAGGAAATATTTAGCAAAGATAGAATGGAATAAAACACTGAAAAATAAGACGGCAACAGAATGCTGGAATATATTAAAGAGTGAAATTAAGTGCATAATCGATAAATTTGTACCCTTCAAAAAACAAGGAAAACGGTCCAAAAAGAAACACTTATCGAAAGAAGCCATTAGAAAAATTAAGTATAAACAAATGATGTGGAAGTCATATAGATGTACTGGAAATGATGAAGACTACAACAATTATAAAGAAGCACTTAACCAAGCTACAGCTGAAATTAGAAATTAAAAGAGAAGCTAGTAATATAAAACATGACAGCAAGAGTTTTTATGCGTATGTTCGAAGCAAACAGAAAGTTCAAGATAAGGTCGGTCCTCTAGAAGATAGTGCTGGAAATATGATATCAGAGGGATTCATAATGGCAGAAGACCTGAATGAGTACTTTAGTTCAGTGTTTACCAGGGAAGATATTAGTTCACTGCCAATACCAGAGACTAAGTTCAAGGGGGCAGATTCAGACTACTTAGGACAATTAATTGTAAACCCGGAAATGGTAGCTAAGAAAATAAGGGCTATGAAGGAAAATAAATCACCTGGAGTGGATGGTATTCCACCCAAACTACTATTGGAAATTGTAGAACAAATTAGCATACCACTTGCAACAGTTTTCAACTTGTCATTAGAAGAGGGAGTGGTTCCTTTAGAATGGAAAGAAGCAAACATTATACCGTTATTCAAAAAAGGTTCGAGAAACAAGTCAGAGAACTATAGACCAGTGAGTTTAACATCAGTGATTTGTAAATTATTAGAAAGACTAATTAAAGATCACATGGTGGATTTTCTTGTTAAACAAAACTTGATAAACCCATCTCAACATGGTTTTTTTAAAGCGAGGTCATGCTTAACAAATATGTTATGTTTTTTGGAAGACATCACTAAGTGGGTAGATGAGGGAACACCAGTAGATATCGTCTACTTAGATTTTCAAAAAGCTTTTGACAAAGTACCACATCAAAGATTACTGCTTAAACTAAAGGCCCATGGCATAGGAAATGGTATAATAAAGTGGATAGAACAATGGCTGATTGACAGAAGACAACGTGTAGTAGTTGATGGGGAGGCTTCAAACTGGAAATCGGTATTGAGTGGGGTACCACAGGGATCAGTATTAGGTCCTATATTATTCTTAATATACATCAACGATTTGGATGATGAAATAACAAGCAAGGTGTTGAAATTTGCGGATGATACAAAAGTGTTTAGAAGGATTAAAAGTGATGGAGATAGACAGCATTTACAAGATGATCTTGACAGGTTGATGAAATGGTCTGAAAAATGGCAAATGATGTTCAATTTTGGGAAATGTAAATGCCTCCACATAGGACATGGGAACGAAGAGGTAGAATATACAATGGGGGGTACTGTACTAAGTACTACTGTAAAAGAAAAGGACTTAGGGTTAACCGTTAGTGCTGATATGAAGATTTCAGAGCAGTGCGGAATTGCAGCTTCAAAGGGAAATCAAATCCTTGGATTAATTAAGCGAAACATAACGTATAAGGAAAAAGAGCTAATAATACCGCTGTACAAAACAATAGTTAGGCCTCATTTAGAATATTGTATTCAAGCGTGGAGGCCATATCGCAGGAAGGACATAGATATGCTAGAAAGAGTGCAGAGGAGAGCAACTAAAATGATACAAAATCTTAGGGATCTTAGTTATGAAATACGCCTAAAAAAATGCGGTTTAACAACACTAGAGACCAGGAGATTGAGAGGAGATCAGATAGAAGTGTTTAAAATATTGAAGGGTTATGAAAATATTGATAGAAATATGTTTTTCTCAGTTAAGAAAGATAGAAGGACTAGAGGACATGATCTTGCATTAGCAAAGGAGCAGAGTAGATTGGATATAAGAAAGTTTTCATTTTCACAAAGGACTGTAAATGAATGGAACAGATTACCTGCTGATTGTGTGGGTGCTAGTAGCGTGAATATGTTTAAAAATAAAATCGACACATACCTCAGACGGGCGGGATACACATAGATAAAAAGGTCGGACTCTCGAAAAGCCAAGGGCTTCCTTGTCCACCTGCTACCTAGAGTTAATTCTCTGGGTGGCAATCTTGTTAAATCTTGTTAAATCTTGTTAAACCGCGACAGCCCTACTGTGGGTGGTATATGGGATCAGGATGGTCCCTGACTGTCGACACTGGAATGTCGTTGTTCCTATTGACCTCAAAGCCACTGTCGACGCAATAGTTCACTCCACACTCCTCGATCGTTGGCATCGACGCTTTGGCCTTGACTGATCCTTGCGAAACCTTGTTTTCGCAAGGATCAGTCATCATCTGTTCTCCGTGTGGGTGCAGTCGGTCGGTGATATAACCCCCAAACACCTTCTAAAATATCACCACAATGTTGATGATGAGCAACTGTTTTGCCATGTTGATTAGAATACAGTTTCTTTGTCGATCGATGTGTATCGTGTTCAACAGTGTAACAATCAGAACAATGGGTATCATGCAATCTTTTCCCACACAGATATCACAATTGTTTACAACAACTTTTTTTCCAAAAACCAAGCTTAACATTGGCAAACGAGCTTTTTGTAGTTGCACCCAAAATCTGGAATTAACTTCCGATCACTTTAAAATCATCTGAACCTACAGCTACCTTTCACAAAAACTCAATACTTATTTATTTGAAATTGTATCCCCTAAGCTTCGGCGGTGCCTTGCTTTAATTATGACTCTTGCTTGTCCCTGTTAACGATGTTGCCCAACGATTCTTGTATCTTGCGCCTCTGTGCTCAAATTCCTGGGGATATAGGCGCTATAAAAGTGTATTATTATTATGTAGCCGGTTGCGTCACATGACGCCCGAATGGCGCCGTACTTGCAACCGATGGCTACTCGGATGACCCCGGGATGGCAAGCGTGGCCCGTCACCAGTCAGCTGCCTGCTCCCAAGTCGCTCTTTCCTTCCTCGCCCCAGCCTAGAGCTGAGCGCGTTGTTTCCTCTGCCTCGAGCACTTCGTCCGCACGACGACGACGGAGGTGGTTCCAAAGCTATCGCGGAGTGATCTTGCTGTCCGTCCTTCTCACGATCGGAATCGCGTCCCTCATCGGCGTCACTATCTACCTGTCTGGTAAGTGTTTATTGTGTTTTATTAATATTGTTATTATTATTATTATTATTAGTAGTAGTAGTAGTAGTAGGAGTAGTAGTAGTAGTAGTAGTAGTAGTAGTAGTAGAAGTAGTAGGAGTAGTAGTAGTAGTAGCAGAAGTAGTAGTAGTAGTAGTAGTAGTAGTAGTAGTAGTAGTAGTAGTAGGAGTAGTGTTAGTATTGGTATTTGGTGTTTTATTATTATTAGTAGTATTGTTTTATTATTAGTAGTAATATTATTATTGTTTTATTATTATTATTACTAATTTGTAATGCGTTGTGTTTTCGCGTGAGACACCTGTTCAAATGCGCTAACAGTTATACAAATATAAGATTAATACACTAAACTGAACTGGAACATAAACAATGGAATAGTAAACAAAATTAGATAAATAAAAGTAGCATAAATAAGTAGCATAAAATATGTTAGGTAAACCCTGCAAATATAATTTAGGTTAAAATATCTACTCTGTCTTAGGTTAACATATGTATTGCTATTTATGAATAAAATTACGAACATTATGTTCCGTCTATAACACTTTTAGAGCAAACAACATTTGAATGTTGAGCTACTTAGTAAACAATGTAGTCACAACAAAATAATTAAACCAAATTAACTCAATTACTTAACTCCCTGAATATCAAATGATAGGTCAAGTCAAAATTGCAATTTATAATTGTCATTGACACCCCAACAGCGCTGATTGATCAAAATAAAATTTCCGCGTGATATTTTTGTCTCGAAAATCGGCGCTTTTTTTCGCTTCTCGTCGGTATTCCGTCGAGCAGTTTTACCGTCTAGCGGATTATCACCGTGTGTGTGCTTGACCCTGTGTGATTCCAATTAGAGCGATTTTTTTATTTTAATGCTTTCATCGAGGTTTACCGTTACCCTTACCGTTACAATGCATATATATATATATTGCTATTTTTGAATAAAATTACTAACATTATGTTCCGTCTACAAAGTATATATATATGTGTTTGTGTGTGTGTGTGTGTGTGTGTGTGTGTGTGTGTGTGTGTGTGTGTGTGTGTGTGTGTGTGTGTGTGTGTGTTTGTGTGTGTGTGTGTGTGTGTGTGTGTGTGTGTGTGTGTGTGTGTGTGTGTGTGTGTGTGTGTGTGTGTGTGTGTGTGTGTGTGTGTGTGTGTGTGTGTGTGTGTGTGTGTGTGTGTGTGTGTGTGTGTGTGTGTGTGTGTGTATGTGTGTGTGTGTGTCCAGTACCAAGTTACTTGGAAACAAGGTGAAAGTCGGCCGGCTGAATATGCGGCGTTTTTCTTGAATGAATGTTTTACCCCGTCCACAAACTGTTCATGTGACTAGGAACGTGTCACAATTTGTATATACTGTCAGGATTACTGCGCTATGTGTATTAGGCCCAAAGCGCGCGCAGTATCGCATTCCGCCGGGTTTTACAGTTACCATCGACATGTGTACGTACTGAACTGGGCCTTTAATGCTTTCGTGCCATTCAAGTGATGTCGCAGATTGAAGCAATGTATCACATTTATACATGAGTAGACGGGTATTGTTGTTGTGGCAACGTTAAACGCTGTATGAGTCAGTGGCAACTTGTACCAGTTCCAAGTAGCGGTATTCAGGTATGTGTAAAGAAGCGCGTGTTATTTTCCGACAGTGTTCCTTGATACAATGGTGTTGGTTACACGCTCAGGGCACAGTGCTGTCATTATAATCTTTCTGATATGCGAACAGGCTTGTACCAGGATATGCAAGCTCGTGCTTAGGGTACAAGCGTAGACTTTTCTACATCATTTCATTGGGCCGCCAGTGGAGGTTTTGTGCCCCCCCCCCCCCAGAGGCGCTTTCTGGATCGCCCATGTTATAGTCTGATGACATCTGAGACGTTATCACTCGTGAACGACTCTCTTTGACTTAGCTAGTTCCTTTTCTATTTCACCAGATATAACAGACTCCGAGTGGTTTGGACATGTTTGCCGTATGCCAAATGAAAGCTTCATTAAAATATCTGTCAATGAAGACTTTAAAGGGGAAAGAAAACGAGGAAGGCCGCGGATCAGGTGCAGTGACCAAATTATACATGACACTAATCTCCCGCTGTTAGCAGCAAAGGGGTGTGCTCTAGATAGGACGAAACGGAAAAATACCCTAGTTCCAATATTAGTATTAACTCTATGAAGATAAAGTATAGCTAAGATTCCATACACGAATCGTATAGGAAATTCCCTGTAGTGACGTCACTACAGAGCTATTCCCCAATCCGCATGTATATCCGTACGCCTTTCCGTGCATATGGAATCCTAGCTTAAATCAGAACTAAATGATCGAAGGCGGATAGGCTTTCTTACAGGAGTAAGCAATGAATGTAAATATGCTGGTTGCTTACATGAAAGTGCCTGGTAGGTAATGGTACATATCTTAAACCTGATACAATATTGGACAGGAAGCCAGTGCAAAGATCTCAGAAGAGGTACTGGATGAGAAAATCAAAGTGCAACATCTGATGGAGACGTAGACGGGCAACAGGTCTGATGTCACTGTTGCATCGTCATCGGTCTGGCGATCCGTTGTCCCTTGTCTTAATTAATAATAATAATAATGTATTTTATTTGATATAGCGCCAGATCCATATTTGTTCGTGGTGCTTCACAACATATTAAAACATACAAAATAACGTAGAGTTAAAATAATAATTATTGTAATAATAAAATAATGACGCATTAAATATTAATAATAATAAGAATAATTTTAAATAAATACAAAAATAACAACGTGTATTAAAGGGAATAAAAACATCTATGGCTTGAATTCATATTATATTACATCCTGCTATCTATTTCCATGTCCACCAAGCCAAAACAAAATTCAATGAATTAGAAATTCCACATTTTATGCTGTGCATCTGGACATTTTCGAATATGCATATTTTTGGCGCGCTTTTGGGGATGCCGAGATGTGACGTCACATATGACCCATAGTCGCATCAGGCCGACCCTTTCCATGCATTCAGAGCATGTTTACAAGGATAGCTTTCGGATCGAAACGAACGTCAAAATTAGTTATTATGCGATATTCCGATGTTATACAAACACTAGTCATCATAAAGGAACAAGCAGTTATCTTACGGTTCCACATGAATCCAATTTTATTCAAAACTATGAATGCGAATGGGACTACAAGTCGACTAGGTTTCGCCGAGCTTGGGCTCGTTTTTAGAATAATTATAGCGGATGCAATCAACGGGAGATAATCTACAACAATAAACATACATAACAAACATATACTGTATACAGCTACAGAAAGTAACGTGTATAAGTGTATAATCTTATAATATCACTAGAATATCGATGTATAAAGGAGGAATTGTACAATGTATCATAACAACTTAAATCAGTCAGCGAATTTCTGTCGGTCCTGCTAGCTCAATTGGTAAAGGCGTTGGTTCCTTGGCATTTATTTTGTAATCGGGCGACGCCGGTTCGATCCCGACACCAAACCATTGATTTTTTTAACTTTTTTGTTTATGTTTTCACCAAGTAATCTAAACCAAATCATTTTTATACTATGATGCACTGTTTATAAATATTAAACTTTGTGTACACATGGAAAACGGATTTTAGCTAATGCCTTGTTTTTATTTCCTTTAAATGCTAGTAATAAGAATGATTAAAACATTAATGCAGCACAACAATTACATAGCAATAACACTGACAAACAAATATATATATATATATATATATATATATATATGCTTAATAATACATCATTTAA
>OZ023215.1:2080973-2083473 GCA_963995525.1 Escarpia spicata
ACAGTGGTTCTTCTACGTCCCAAATTAAGACGGGACCGATATTACGTGATCTCGGAGTCACGAGGGATACACAGTCCCCAATGTTGAGAGCCAGGTTTTTATACCAAATATCATGCCTGTCCGGTCCGGGTTTCGAACTCAGAACTCTGACACGATGACGTTAACGTTTATGCCTAGTCTTTAGGGTCAAAGTCTCAGCGACAAACTTGAACGTCACAATTTTAATAACGGGTGTATCCTCCATCTGCGCTGATCACTGCAGTGCATCGGCGCCTCATTGATAAAATGTGGGTATGGAACCTTTGTGGAATCGCAGGCTTGTTTTTCGTGTGTTTTTACCAGTTGGGTGTACCAGCAGCTCTCCAAACGTCTGCCTTATGTAACCATGCCTGTTACGTAAGACCCTACAGGAGCATTTTCTTTGTTTTCACACAATGGCGTCAGTCTACTTGCCCCTGTTTCATGTTAATCGACATTGAGCAAAATCAATCCATTGCATTACATTTCGGTGCCTTTCTTCCTTTGTACAGTTTCTTTTAGTGGCTAGTATAGTTTATATTGAATAACATGATTTTATTACATAAACGAACGTAAAATGTCGCTTTAGTATTAGATCTGTCAGGGTCATGCATATGTAAAACAGGAGTTTTCGATATGTTCGGTTGATAATTTTACATAACGATTATTGTCATTATGGCTCATAGTGCGGATGATTTATTTTGTTATGGAGCGTGTGTTTAAACCTGCAAAGACCTCCCTTTGATAACTCGAACTGATAACAAAAGGCGCCGTGTGTGTACCATTTGTAGGTATTGTATCACTTTCGTCATGCTTATGTAATGTCAATAAATGGCAGATTGCCCACGTACAATCTTCGCAGTGGTCGGGTCGTTTATTCGTGCACAATAATACCGCGCAGTCCATTTTATAACGTGTAGATTCAAAGCAAATACTCAACGGACACAAAAGACTGACGCAGCACTGGTATGTGCATGACTGCACGGTTGGCGAATGATTAATGCCTTATTACAAATGCACATGTTAGGGCCTGCATGGCAGGAAAGTGTCAGCCATGATGTGTCACCAACAAGTCAAAAATCAAAAAGAGTTATGTTTTTCAAGAAACGTATTTCATACTCGTAGGTACCGAAGGGGGCAAGATGGGTGTGTGTGTGTGTGTGGGTGTGTGTGTGTGCGTGTGTGTGTGTGTGTGTGTGTGTGTGTGTGTGTGTGTGTGTGTGTGTGTGTGTATATATATATATATATATATGTGTGTGTGTGTGTATGTATGTATATATATATATATATATATATATAATAATAATACATATATATATATATATATATATATATACACACACACATACACACGTATATATATATATATATATATGTATGTATGTATGTATGTATGTATATATATATATATATATACACACACACACACACACACACACAAACACACACACACACACACACACAGACAAACACACACACACACACACACACACACACACACACACACCACACCACACCACACCACACCACACATACAAACGTAGGCGCAGGCGCAGGCGCAGGCGCACGCACGCACGCACGCACGCACGCACGCAAACACGCACACACGCACACACGCAAACAAACAAACAAACACACACGTACACTTACAGATACAAATAAACACATGCATGCATACGCTTGCTCGATTATAGTTATATGTTGTACTGACATATAGAACACCGTTCAAACTCGGTAATGTATCATCGGTTCCCACTCAAGCAGTAGAGAAATGTACACTAGCAGACTTCTGCTGACTATAACACTGCATTGTCGCCCGAGGAGTGACGTCATTCTGCGCGTGGTCACGTTACTCTAGTCTGTTACGCGCCAGTTGAGATAAAATCAGTACGATAACTCGTACTGTTAAACAGTTGTTCTGCTCATAAAACGAAATCTTTAGTTAAATATCATTCTTATTTAAAATACAACTTTACTACTCAGTCGACAATAAGCATTCCATCGGAATGACAGCAACTCAACGAAGTGTTTAACCTAACAATACTACACCTGGCTCGACACATCCCGCAGCGTAGGCCCATGAGTAATAGATTATCTCGGTACGCGCCGATGCCATTGTTGAGTAGAGTTGTATAGACGGCCTGATAGCTCTGAATGCATGCTGTCAATAAAGCGTTTATCGGGTGTGCCCAGCAGTGTCACGTGACAGGACGCTTTCAAAGACTTCAGTGTGAAGCAACAACAGCGCAACCACTCCTACCGACACAGTATTGCTACAAAGTCGGAGAGTTCGTCGACGGGGCTGGGGGGTCACTGATAAAGTCTTTGGGCACTCTTTTTATCGGCAGTTTGGTAATTCACAGCTATTTTTAAACAAATTACCACTCAAAAATACCCAATACGGATGTCTGTTAATACCTTTGTAGTTTCTAGCTGTTGTTTCCAGCGCTCTGCAACGTTCTATTAACTGACTAGTCTGTAT
>OZ023215.1:2088473-2100973 GCA_963995525.1 Escarpia spicata
TTTATGGTTATATTGTTCTTATATTTTGCATCCAACCTATACATTTATACCACTACTACAATACTATCTCCATGTTCTATACATTTATACCACTACTACAATACTATCTCCATGTTCTATACATTTATATCACTACTACAATACTATCTTCATGTTCTATACATTTATAGCACTACTACAATACTATCTTCATGTTCTATACATTTATAGCACTACTACAATACTATCTTCATGTTCTATACATTTATACCACTACTACAATACTATTTCCATGTTCTATACATGTATGCCACTACTACAATACTATTTCCATGTTCTATACATTTATTCCACTATTACAATGCTATTTCCATGTTCTATACATTTATGCCACTATTACAATGCTATTTCCATGTTCTATACATGTATTCCACTATTACAATACTATTTCCATATACTATACATTTATACCACTACTACAATATTTACTATCTCCATGTTCTATACATTTATACCACTACTACAATATTTACTTTCTCCATGTTCTATACATTTATATCACTACTACAATACATTTATAAAGACGCTTTTGTGTAATTTTACTGGTAAAATGGTAATGTGAACAGCTTACCACGTGTTTTGTTTCTGTTGGTTGCACCCATATTGTAACCAGACAAACATGATGATGTGCAGCTCTCTCTCTCTCTGGGTATTCTTATTGTAACCAGACAGACATGATGATTTGCAACTCTCGCTGACTATTCTAATTTTCAAGGCTTTTCGCTCCAGAGGGGATTTCCCCCCTCCTACTATAGTCGTCACCTTCACCGTCCTAATTTCATCATGGCTGATCAACTGATTCTATTTCAGAGACGTTTGTCGCTCAAATGAGATTGGACAAGTTGGACTACGACGAGAAGACATACGGCAATCCTAACTCGCCTGAGTACAAACAACTCGCGGGAGACTTCTGCTCCAGCGTGAGTTAAATGAGTCAAATGATTTAAATAAGTTAAAGAGTTCAATGAGTGTAAAGAATTCAACGAGTTCAATGAGTTCAATAAGTTCAATGAGTTCAACGAGTTCACTCAACCATTATCGTTGCATGTTCACTGTTTATGTTACATATTACCACGCTTCAACAAATATACGCACATACGCACGCGCGCACACACGCACGCACACACAGGTGTGTCTGTGTTCGTGCGTGCGTGCATGCATGTCATCATCATCATCATCATTGTGCAACCTTAGTGTCCCGTGGTTGGGCGAAGGCCTCAGCATGTCGTTTCCAAATCTGCCTGTCTTGCGCTATCCTCTGCCAGATGGTGCCCTTCCACTACTCGTCTAGTTCGTCTCTCCACCGTCTCGCCGGTCTTCCTCTAGATCGTTTCCCTTCGTAAGATCTCCAGGTTGTGATACGCGATGTCCATCGGTTATCTCGTAGTCTGCTGATGTGCCCAGCCCAGGTCCATTTCTGTCTTCTGATTTGTTCTATCACGTCTAATACCTTTGTCTTCTGTCTTACCCAGATGTTTGTTTTTCTCTCCCGATATGTGATTTTTTAACATACTTCTTTCCATCTTTGTTTGTGCGGCTGCTAGCTTGTTCTTTGCCTGGATGGTGAGTGCCCATGTTTCCGCGCCGTATGCCATCGCATGTATATATATATATATATATATATATTATGTATATATATATATACATCCATGCACGCATATTATAATGATATATATATACACGTATATATATATGTTCGTGCGTGCGTGCGTGCGTGCGTGCATACACATATATATATACATATACATATATATATATATATATGTGTATATATATATATATATATATATATATTAATATATAGGTTGAGTGTGGGAATGTAATTTCGAACACATTTTCCTTAATCTATTGGTGTCTAAAGTGTTAAATCATTGTAGAGTAATGGACAGTATACCCAAATCTGTGACTCCCACTGTTCAGTGTTGTAATCTATTGTGTTAAATCATTGTAGAGTAATGGACAGTATACCCAAATCTGTGACTCCCACTGTTCAGTGTTGTAATCTATTGTGTTAAATAATTGTAGAGTAATGGACAGTATACCCAAATCTGTGACTCCCACTGTTCAGTGTTGTAATCTATTGTGTTAAATCATTGTAGAGTAATGGACAGTATACCCAAATCTGTGACTCCCACTGTTCAGTGTTGTAATCTATTGTGTTAAATCATTGTAGAGTAATGGACAGTATACCCAAATCTGTGACTCCCACTGTTCAGTGTTGTAATCTATTGTGTTAAATCATTGTAGAGTAATGGACAGTATACCCAAATCTGTGACTCCCACTGTTCAGTGTTGTAATATTAGATTACATTTTTATTACGGCTTCGCCAAATCACCCATTTGTTTGTTTACCAGATAACTGCTACGTTAACACAAACCGACATGGGTGAAGATGTGCAGAAATGCAAAGTCACTGGATTCAGGTAATCGGTTTAAAACTTACATGGAAATGTATTTGATTATCAGTGTTTTTTTTAATCTCTAGAATGCAACTGTTTCTGTTCGTGGTAATTTTGTTCACGTCTCTCGTTTGGTGCTACTTCTAAAGTGTTTCTGTACGATATTGCAGTATTTTAAAGAGGTGTAGCTCTCCATTTACCTATTAGACATATTTAGCTAAGCAGGTAACAAACCAAGACCCAATGCTCGATCCGGCATGAAATTCTGAATAAGTCCATACAAAGTACTCAGTAGCCCGCTTTCACCCATCTGTTGGTAACATTAAATAGAAGCAGAAATGACGTTGGTAATCTTATACACTTACAAGAGTTATTGAAACTAACCATTTACAACTACAGTCGAGAATATCACGTGTGCTAGGGATATGATATATAAAACTCGTAGATTGTGGTGGCTGGATTATTGTTCTGGCGAGCGGCGAAGTCGGAAAGCCATATAAAGGAAAGTGGCGCCACCAGTTGGAGTTTTTGGAAACATGATTATTACAACAGGTCATGCATAGTATTAAATCGCTAAATGTGGTCCATCAATTATTGGCGGTGTATTTCAGAGACGATAGTTACTTAGAGTTATTTACTTTCACGTTTGCGATATGAATCGTCCATCTGTTCTATAAATTCCGTTTTTATTTTATTTTTAACAACAGTGATACTGACACGACGTTGTCTGTTTACAGCAAAGGAAGTCTAATAGCACACTTCGAACTCATTCTACAGCAGTTTAGTAAGCAAAAACACGGACTTCCGCTAAAGTCGACAGAAGAACTGGAGCAACAGATAACTGAATTTCTATCTGAGGAGACCAAAAAGGAGACGGGGACGTTTCGCAAGTTTCTGAAAAAGCCAGGACCGGTGGAAATCCTCGTTATTGCGTCGACGAAGTCCACTCCGTCAACCACAACGACAACAACCAAGGCTCCCCACAAAACAACAAAAGCTTACCTAACAACAACAACAGAAGCGTCAACATCAGCAACAACAGCGCCAACCGAAACGACTGTGGAGGCAAGTCAGACGACTACAGGAGGTGGAGTGGGCGAGACAACAACAACTATTATACAGACTACACCTACGACAAGCACAACATCAACTACAACAGCAAAAAGAACAACAGCAACAACAGCAGCAGCTACAACAACAACAGCAACAGCAGCAGCGACAAAAAGAACAACAATGCCAATAGCAACAACAACAACAACAGCTACAACAGCTACAACAACAACAACAACAACATCAGCAGCAGCAACAGCAACAACAACAGCAACTATACAAACAACAGCAGCAATAACAACAGCAACAGCAGCGACAGCATCAGCAACAGCACCACCAACAACAGCAACAGCACCACCACCAACAGCAGCAGCAGCAGCAACAACAGTAACACCAGCAAATACAGCAATACCAACAACAACTGAACAACGAAAAACGCCCATTGTGTCCTCGACAGCGGCACCACACGAAACGAGTGATGTGTCAACCCTTCGTCCAACCACTGCAACATCGACAGCAGAATCAACGACAACAATGGCGTCGTCCACAGCAAAGCCTCTTCTGACGTCTACAGAAGCAACTCCGAAGACGACAACGCCAACTGCCGACCCAGAACCAGAACAAACACCAGGACCAGAACCAGAACAAACACCAGAACCAGAACCAGAACAAACACCAGGACCAGTACCAGAACAAACACCGGAAGCAGAACCAGAAACATCCACTGGTGCACCGTGGACAGATGTACCATGGATGACGACGGAATCGTCACCACAGTCAAACATGACAAATACAACAGGAGTTCCAGGTAATGTGTACATGAGTGCATACACGCATATACAATACATTCACACTCACACACGCACAAATACACTCACGCACACACACTCACACACACACACACACACACACACACACACACACACACACACACACACACACACACACACACACACTCACTCACTGGCACGCACGCACACACACAACACATCACATCACAGTAGAAAAATGTTCCGTACTATGCTGCAAACATATACCTTTTATTTCCACGACTTATCTTTGCTTGCTTTCATTGCACGGTGACTGCTGTCGTGTGACAGTGGCTATTGTAATATTGGGCAATTAATCTGCGAGTCCGTTTAGTGACTGTCCTTGTTTGTTGCAGGCTGTGGTGGGATTCCGGTTACGTTGGGCGGAACGGAAGGAACATTTGGCATTGACAAATCCCAATATGACAACGACATGCGGTGCGGTTGGAAAGTAGAAGTAGAAACATCCATGGTAAGGCCACAAAGTCAGTACACTTTCCTTAAAAGGAGGTAGTCTATTCATAGTTTTTCATTTATTAAATGATATAATATTCTTAAGATTATACTAGCTATGTTGAAGATATCCTGCCGGCCAAATTATGTTTAGCAAGCCCATAACAACGATCGCAATAAGAAGATACGACCCCGGGAACATGTTCAAATAGTAAACAAAACTTCCAGTTTCAAATCAAGCAATATTGGCAATACGGGCGAGTCGAGCTGAGTTAATTGCAATACCCTTTGATGTTCAAGTCACCCACATTCAGTACAGCATACTTCTTCATGTTACAAATTCCTATGCCCGCTATTTCCTTGTAGACGAACAGACTATGTCGCTTTAAAATAATCGTTGTAAATGATTACATTTCATATTACTATCGTTTACACATAATTAATGGCAAACCTCTATATTTTAATCCACTTGTGTGTCAAAATGGAAATAAAAAAATCGGGGAGGCGGGTTTTAGAATTCTAGTGGTAATAATTCACCGACTTTCACCAACTTGTTAAAGATACATGTTGACTTAAATCGCTCCTGTTCGTCCTTTTTAGGTGATCCGATTAGAGTTCCTGTACTTTGATATTGAAGACGGTGGAAGATGTTACGACAAAGTTACGATTTATGACGGCGAGAGCACAGCAGCGCCACGTATGGGCACTTATTGCGGACGTACTTTGCCGGATTACGTAATTTCCAGCAATAACTCAATATTTATACTTTTTCAATCCGATGTCGTCGAAACGAGGACCGGCTTTCTGGCAAAATACCATGCCATGTCGCATCGTTCTGGTAAGAACTGATTTCGGCATTTCATTGTTTCTAGTGTACTCACATTAATGAAATTAGGTCTGATGTTGTCGCGCAGTGTAAAATTAAACACCTGGGCTGGCAGTGTTCGTAGTTTGTGCTCCTGTTTTTGTCTGGTGCTGGCTTCGGCTGTCGTAGCGATGGTAGGGAAGCTGATATGTGCATGAACAAAATGAGATGCGCAGATGGTTTTAAAAAGAGTGCGTACAATCATCGAAGAAAAACAGGTTTGCCCGTTAGATCGAGCAACTTATGTAATGATAAATGATCGGACTATTGTTTTAACTTTTTCGTTGAAACTTGACCCTGAAAGAATATCTTAATGACAAAATGACCCTGAGATTATCGAGACGGTTAGAACAAACTGGAATTGACTGACGAGATACCTGTCAGTGGGTTGTACAATTGGAATACTTTCAGTGGCATGCGGTGGAAATGTGGAACGACTTAATGGCAATGAAGGGCTGTTTGGGATCACTAACTACCAATATAGAAATGATATCTTCTGCCAGTGGCAAGTTGACGTGGAGTCGGGAAAGGTAAGCTCTGTCCGCCAAGTTGAGGACTGTATGAAGTTGTTGATAACAAGTTTTATTATGGACAGCATTATGGCAAAGTGAAACATTTTGTGTGGCCTTCACAATAACCTGCTGCACGATTAATACAATCCACAAAGTAGTTGAGTTGAGAACTGTTTCATTAATGTCCAACCGAAAATATGGTAAATATCTGATAAGTTTTTAACTTCTCACAGGCATTCTCATTTTTAAAATTAAATTAAGCACAACACCCTCGTGTATGACTTGTTTTATTTGTTCAGTAATACGTTTTAAGACAACTTCATCCCTTAAATTATATTTTCCACACACTGCATATGTGACGGCCGGTTGCTGGTGCAATTCAATTCAGCACTGTCTGGAGCCCTATGTTACGGTGGATAACTGTACGATTGTCGAAAAGTAATAAGTTTGCTGTCGTTCCCATTGCGGTCTCCTAACTTGCAGAGAGTACACTTGCACTTTGAGAGGTTCGATGTGGAAGAGGGTGTCAATTGTTCCCGAGACAGTCTGATCATCACAGACACCGCGACTGGAGACGAGCTGCACACGCTGTGTGGAAACTACACACCGGGCGATGTGACGTCATCAGGCACTAGCCTGCGGGTCGTCTTTAGGACCGACAGTTTTGTTACACGGAGTGGTTTTATAATCCGATTCACGGCAATGACATTCATTCCTGGTATGTACTCTGGGTGGTAAACGTGCATGCTTGCGTATGGGGAAGTAATTTTAACGTATTTGCCTTTTGTAAATATAATAAAAGTCGTAGCTATTTTATATATTCTATTTAAAGGAATCAATACTTTGTAAAGAGCAGGTGAACGTGTAACTTGTCGTCGACTCACTGAGTGGCCTACACGAGTCGATTCATATCAATATGTGTGTGTGGGGGGTGTGTGGGTGTGTGTGTGTGTGTGTGTGTGTGTGTGTGTGTGTGTGTGGGTGTGTGTGTGTGTGTGGGTGGGTGTGTGTGTGTGTGTGTGTGTGTGTGTGTGTGTGTGTGTGTGTGTGTGTGTGTGTGTGTGTGTGTGTGTGGGTGTGGGTGTGTGTGTGTGTTTGTGTGTGTGTGTGTGTGTGTGTGTGTGTGTGGGTGTGTGTGTGTGTGTGTGTGTGTGTGTGTGTGTGTGTGTGTGTGTGTGTGTGTGTGTGTGTGTGTGTGTGTGTGTGTGTGTGTGTGTGTGTGTGTGTGTGTGTGTGTGTGTGTGTGTGTGTGTGTGTGTGTGTGTGTGTGTGTGTGTGTGTGTGTGTGTGTGTGTGTGTGTGTGTGTGTGTGTGTGTGTGTGTGTGTGTGTGTGTGTGTGTGTGTGTGTGTGTGTTGTTTATTCGTGTGACGCCATGTTGTTTCTACACTTAGAGCTGATGAAATCATAATGATGTTCTGTTTGACCGAGCAGTGTCCGACGAGTGTGGGAAACCTATGGTAACACCACAAACGTCAAATACATTACCAAATTTCGAGGCAAAGAATCATTCATGGCCATGGCAAGTGAGCATCCATGTCAGTGGTCGTCATCACGTATGCAGCGGGAGTGTCATTGGGAAGCGATGGGTGCTCACGACTGCTTACTGCCTGTAAGTCTCCATTATAAATCTTAGTGAGGAATGATAGAATAGTAGTTGGAGCATCCGACTCTCAATCGAGATGTTCCTCATTCGGATCCTCTTGCGGTCGTTTCGAACCTGGGGCATGGTCATGGTATAATCTTCGCGCATTAATTGCCGCCTGGCTAAATGCTTCCCTGTTCAGTTAATTTACTTTGACATTGTGCTAGCTAACGCGTTTATCTGACTGGTCATTTGTGATATACGTCTACCATATTGCTACCATAGTTTGGTAAATATCTGAGCATACAATACGTGGTCCTGTGATTGCAGTTCTTGAATAAAAGAAACGCATAGTATATATAGCGGTTCACGGAAGACTGATTGTGTTGTAGCACATTGTGGAAACACTCGCAGTTGCGCATAGTCGTTGGCGAACACGACCGATCTACGAGGGAAGGTGCTGAGTCGACCTTCGCCGTCGATGACGTCTTCTTGCATCCCATGTTTGGCGACGGCGACAAATACGACAACAACATCGGTCTCGTGAGACTCAAGGATAGTATTGTCTACCGCCGCGAGGTGTCTCCCGTGTGCTTACCCGAGACTGATGTGATGCCGGGCGCAGTGTGTACGACCACCGGGTGGGGATTTATGTCAGGTGGGTAAAAACCTGTTTTACTTTATCCCACTGGCCTGTTTAGACGTGCGATGTTTTCCCCGATTTGTTGGGCAACCTCGAATCGCATGCAAACGTGCAAACTATTGTGTGAACATTTCGATGGGCAATATATCAAGATATTCTTGCGTAGATGTTGACCCGCAACGTTTCCTCGTTTGAGTTTTGATGAAAGGTTTCAAACTAAAATCCAACTGCATAATTGATGACATAATCAAATGGATAGCAAATTGCGATACTGTTCTAAATCCTACTATAAATAAAGACACCTAGGAGTGACAATATTAATTTTGGCATGAATATTATAGAGTCGTGCAGAAGTGCAGATATAAAGGATAATCAAATTATCAAATTATTTATCCATAATTATATATCTGCAACTATAAAGGCAACAGTTAGGCCTAATTTAAGAAATTGCATGCAAGCTTGAACGCCATTTTGATTAAGAAAAACAAGAGGATGTGAATATTGAAGGGGTAGTGATCATTATATATTAAAAGTATCAATTCTCACTGTGGGGTATACATGAATGGATAAATATCTACTGATAGAACAAATGTTAGCAGCGCGAATGTGTTTAAACCAACATTAATAAATATATCTGAAGAGCGGGTTGTCATAGATAGCAACATATGTTGGATTCTCGATAACCCAAAGTCTACCTTGTGCACTTACCATCTGTATTTTGTTCCAGATGGCAAAACACAGTTATACAGTGTAGTTAACTTTCATGTTCAGTACTTGACTAGTAGTCTTGGATGTACAAATTTTATGTTGAGTTGAACAATACTGTGACAAGAAACAACATATATTGTTATCGCACAGTTGCGTGTGAGCTTACTGAGTGCTTGTTGTGTGTTTCAGGACCGTTCGATAACACCGTACTACACCAGGTTCAGATGAGGGTCGTTGACTTGGAGACTTGTCGTAACACAACTGGGTATTATAGCGTCACGGACGGCCATCTTTGTGCTGAAGGGTCCATACTGCAGAGCAATGATTCATGTCACGTGAGTATCACATGCCATCTTAAAAATACGATGTGCGTTCGATGTTAACAAAAATCAATGCTTTGTTAAGTGACTATCTCGGTATTTCCAGGAAGGTCGCGACCGAACAAGCGAAGCTGGTAAATGTCACTATATGTCAATTAAAGTCATAGCTTCCATGGAAAATGGTCATTCGTCAACAATTGTTTGTCAATATTCCGTTTGTCATTGTGTTTGCACAATTCACTTTTAAATTGTGTTATTAAATGCAATTGAGAAAAATGCTATAGATATATATTAAACACAAGTGAACAGTTAAACACAATTGGCAGTATACCTTCGACATAATATGTCGGAAGTACACTATCGTGTAAATGTGCATTATTATATTATCATTTTATTAAGAACATTATGTATTAATACGTCAACGCTCCGGTCTCCATGCACATTTTCACTGATACTATGACATGAGTTTTAATGATGGAATATATATTACGACTTACTGAGGTTTTGACGGTGAGTTTTCTGATTGCAGCATTACGAAAACTCTGGCGCGCCTCTCGTTTGTCAACGTTCCGGGGAGACCTGGACACTGTATGGAATAATGTCTAACGCAGATTGTGATTGGAGGTATGGAGGAGTTTCTGTTGTTTGATTTGATTTGTCGTGTAAATGTATTAGTGTATTGGGTTATTGTGGGTGTAGTAGAAGTGACAGTTTGTGCTGATGTGCATCATAATAGCGTTTTGGTGTGTCTGGTGTGTCTGGTGTGTGTGTTTGTGTGTGTTTGTGTGTGTGTGTTTGTGCGTGTTTGTGTGTGTGTTTGTGCGTGTTTGTGTGTGTGTTTGTGTGTGTTTGTGTGTGTTTGTGTGTGTTTGTGTGTGTTTGTGTGTGTGTGTGTGTGTGTGTGTGTGTGTGTGTGTGTGTGTGTGTGTGTGTGTGTGTGTGTGTGTGTGTGTGTGTGTGTGTGTGTGTGTGTGTGTGTGTGTGTGTGTGTGTGTGTGTGTGTGTGGTGTGTGTGCGTATGTGCGTATGTGCGAGCGTGAGTGAATACGGTTGATTGTACACGTATATATACTGTATATATATATATATACATATATATATATATACATACACACAGAAAACACACAACACACACATACATGTGTGTGTGTTGTGTGTTCACGGGTATATGTACGTGCGATTTGCCTGACCTAAATCTTTGCATCAATCCATCTACTTTGACATACCGCTAGCTAACTCATTTATCTGACTGATCATTTTTTGAGATAAATCTAACATATTGTGACCTTATCTTTTTAAAACATGTTCTGATACAAACTGATCCGTGCGATGTGTTAGTCATGATTTTTTAAATACATTATTTCGTTTGAATGTTATGTGGCCATATCCGTGTAATTTAGTTTATTATGCGTTTAGGTTATTGTGTGTATTTCCCCAACAGTACGTATCCCGCGATATACACTCGAGTGACTCCGTTTCTCTCTTGGATTGAATCGACGATGAATGGTACAGCGACCATCAATGGTATGATATTACCTCTTTCCCATTACGTTGTTGACCATGACCACATGGACATCGCAACTTGTTATAGGCGATACGCCAGTAATTATCCCTGTGCTAACATGGTATACAAGGTCTCTGTTGTGTTTCAATGTAGCACATTATTAAATGGATATGGAAAGGTGTCTTGCTCTACTCCATTTGATGTGTGAAACCAGTATCTTAGTGTCCCATAGAACAAAAACTGCATTAATTAAATCATGCCTCTAGTTAGATGCTCGTTTATACAGCTGAGCGAACTGAAGTAAATGCTGAGTTGGGATATCGACCGACGCACCTAACTATAAGTGCGATAGCGAATGTCTGAATGCATGTGTGCGTGCATGCGTGCGTGCGCGCGCACGTGTGTGTGTGATATGTTAATGTTTTCCACGTGGACAGTTTGCACCTCGGACGCCAATGATTTAGGGATTGACCTATGACCATTCGGAAGAAAAGTGACGCCTTTGTTATTTTTAAATCCGTCGGTTAATTAAGAGTTCTTACTGATTTTGGGGTTCGTACCGTACGCTGACCGGGCATACATTGATTGTTCATAAAGTGGTCGCTCGGAACAATCGCAGTAATGGACGTTCATCACGTGCGATTGTTCCGAGGAACGCCAATCGGTTTGACGTACATCTCGCTAACGCAAAAAAAGTTCATCAAATTTTTAAACTGTTTCAAATTTACGTCATAGCAAACGTCATTTACGGATACACCTGGGCCGCGTTCAGAGTTCGCCGCCGCACCTCGACGTCGCTTTTTGCCACGGAAGTCGATTTTGCCGTTCAAAGTTACGCCACGCTGACGCCGCGACGCGCGCCGCGCCAACGCCTTTCCAATGATGACCGCGGCGCGAACTCTGAACGCGGCACTGGATACCGTCTTATCGTGGAGCGTAGTGGCGCAAGAACATACCTTTACTTAACTTTCTTTGTGTATGTGGAGCCACATGGTGAATGAGCACTTACGTTTGCTAGTTGATTATAATAAATCAATCTGCCACTTAGGTTCATGCGAAAGTAACATAACATTGCTGTCGGGCTCAACGGGAGAGTTTGGCACGGATAGATACAGCAACCACGAAAGATGCCGATGGAGGATTGAAATTGAAGATGGTCAGGTGAAAAGCGAATCTTTCTATGTCAATATGAAGCTTGCCTTTTGTTCTAAGAGCAACCCTACTTCATTGACCATCCTTGCAACCCTAATTCATTGTCCATCCTTACAACCTTACTTCGTTGACCATCCTTGCAACCCTACTTCGTTGTTTATCCTTGCAACCCTACTTCGTTGTCCATCCTTGCAATCCTACTTCGTTGTCCATCATTGCAACCCTACGTCGTTGTCCATTCTTGCAACCCTACTTCGCTGACCATCCTTGCAACCCTACTTCGTCGTCCATCCTTGCAACCCTACTTCGTTGTCAATCCCTGCAACCCTACTTCGTTGTTCATCCTTGCAACCCTACTTCTTTGACCACCTTTGCAACTCTACTTCGTCGTCTATCCCTGCAACCCTACTTCGTTGTCCATCCTTGCAATCCTACTTCGTTGTCCATCATTGCAACCCTACT
>OZ023215.1:2103473-2123473 GCA_963995525.1 Escarpia spicata
GCACGCGCACGCAAGCATTCCCTCTCTCATGCACACACACTCACACGCACGCGCACGTGCACGCCGCACGCATACACACACGCGCACGCACACACACGCACACACACCAATGTTTTATATACATACCTTTGTTTGTAAACGACATAATCAGTGTGCACATTTGTGTTCATATTTATGCCTGAACCAATACCGTTGTTCCACTTCAGTCTGTGAAGCTGTACTTCTCCAAGTTCAGTCTGGAGGGAGGATGCTATGATAAAGTCAAAGTCTACGATGGACCCAATGCTACGGCGCCGTTGATACGCATGATCTGTTCATCCAGGAGTTTGCCTCGGGTTATCAAAGCCAGCGGAAATGTCATGTTTGTGTCCTTTACATCTGACGGGTCAGGCACAGGCTATGGCTTTAGCATCCAATATTCGGCATTTGTTCCAGCTCTAGGTAAGACGAGGCTAGAATTGAACAGTCACATTAGGATACTAGATTTCATTAAAATTGAGATTAAATTAATGTAATATATTTAATTTGCCCGACGTTGTTTGCCTTGTACTATATACCTAAGGCGTAGTGTTATCAGTCATATATAAATACATGTTCATACGTTTCTTTGAAATTATTATAAATAAATATAATATTACATTCCTTGAATTATGGCTCAGGAGACATTATTGAAAACTTGGTAATGTCCACACTCACCAAGTTTTCATTTCTTGGAGAGAAAAACCGGTGTTTAGTTCAATTGAATGTAATGGAATTGAATGATGGTGATGATATTATATGCCATTGCAACTAGAACAATAGTGCATTTACTGACAGTACTAATAGTTGATTGTCTTGATGTCTCTCAGCTACAATCATTAATCCTGTTTTTTCTGTTGTTGACTACACCGCTTCGTTGTGCAATATAAATGTTCAGTTGTTTGGATTGCTCCCGTATTTTTCACCAAACATACATCACATAACACACTAGTGTTTTAAATCAAATGACACCTTTGTAAATTGCGTGTAACAATAATTGTATACGATGATGGCGTAGTAGCATACGTAATCTGACCCCTCCGCTTTTGATTACTTGTGCAATTACGCCACCGTTTAGTACCATCGTAACGGGGCTATTTTGGTATTTATTTTACACTCCCAATGATTGCATCTCTTTTCTACGACAAACTCAGGGATTATGTTCTCTACTGCTGCAGTCGGTTTTTAAGTTGTTTGAAAACAATTATTTCATTTTGAGTTATGAGATAGTTGAAGTGATAATTCAACATGTGTGATTTTTAAATAAGACCTTCACAGCTGTATTGCATCATCATGCTGGAGTCGAACAGTGTCGCCTAAATTGGGCTATTCGTGTATTAAATATACCTATATACCTCGTCTATACATTTCTACGTGATTTCGTTTTTGGCCGTTATACATTAAAGGGATGTGGTCTGTGTAATATAATGTTCTTAAGACTATACTAACTAGAAGGCACGACCTAACTAGAAGGCATGTTTAAATAGTAAACAAAAATCCATTTTCAAAACAAGCTTTATTGGCATTACGGCTGAGACCAAAAAATGTATTCTTATACAGCGCAGTATCCAGTCCTCAGGACTGCTCAAAGCGCTTTACACTTTACTCCCTGGCAGACCTGTTCAGTCGAATACTACCTCGAATTCTCTTGAAGGATTTAGCCTCGCTGCAATTAATGCGCGTAGGCTATTTGTGCACAAATATCCACCAATGTCTATAGCCAGGTACTCATTCATACAGCTGAGTGAACTGGAGCAACGTAGAGTGAACGAACTTGCCCAAGGTTCGACACTGCCGCACAGTATTCGAACCCGCGTTCATCTCTCAGTCGAGAGTCCGGAATTTTACCGCTGCGCTACTGCGCTCCACAGAGTCGGGCAGAGTTAACTGCTATGCCCTTTAATGTTCAACAATGCTCACTTTCCCACGTTCAACTCAACAGATTTTCAGTTAGAAATTACTACGCACGTTTATTCAGTGTCATCTAAACTAGGCATCGCCGCACAGGATTCGAATGTTCAACTCAGCAGATTTTCAGTTAGAAATGAGTAATTCCTGGTAAACGAACAGACTACGTCCCTTTAAAATAAATATAATGCGCACATAAAATACAAAATTGAAGATTGTTCATGTTTACTGCAGGATGCGGTGGCAGTGCGGCGATGATGACAGATCCAGCGGGAACATTTGGTATCACAAAGGCACAATATGAAAACCACATGGGCTGTTGGTGGAACATTCAAGTGAACACTAGCAAGGTGAGCGGTTTGAAAAAGAAAGCGTATTTAGATGTACTATAGTTGACCACAAAACTACTACGTAAACGGTACAAGTAGGTGTAGTTACCAAAACATTGTCCAGTCAATGTAATCTTTTGCTGCTGTAAAGTAGACGTAAATGTACCATGCAATAGTCGGATTTGCATTATGTCCATTTTCAGTTTCATTACACTCTAGCAAGACGTCTGTTATAATTTGCAGATTTATTCATATGTAATATATAACAAAATTAATCTTGTCTAAAATTGCTAACAAACTTTACCGTCATGTATGAATTATTTTGTAATTATAATGTATTCCAGTACACAACGACGTAGCATGTTCATAGTAAGAGCTCAGGTATGTTCAAAATATAATTCAGATTAGGATTATACATTAATATAATTAAAACAATAGGCGTGCTAATCGGGTACCAGAATCTCTCAGAGAACTTCGGGAAACCTATGACCTCCGTTGACATCCCGTGGCACCTTTAAGCAACCAATCAGCGGTGTCGCCGTTGAAGCGCTTTACATTAACCGTCACCGATTTATGTAAAACAGTTTTCACTACAATAGCACTTGAACTTCGCAAAACCCATTGGCAGTCACACTCATTATATATATATATATATATATATATATATATATATATATATATATATATATATATATATATCACGTGTGATGACGATAGAACTTAAAGTGTCAAAATCCCATTTGGAACCGGACCGTGCACTTGGTGACGTATTTAATGGAATGTGGCTGGAGGGGACCATACAGTTTTTCATTCTAAGTACTCTACTTGTGGCAGGTCATGTGTTATAATATCACCACATACAATGCCATCTGATATGGGCATAAATATGTTTCTGTACTAATACATTGATTCTTCTACATTTTGTGTAGTTCATTTTCTGAAGTGGAACATTCGTCGCCGCCATTTTTGACCTACAAGTTGTTGGTATGCATGACGTAATCTACCCATCTACCCATTCGCCAATTGGTCCATTTCAAAGTACCTTCGACCTTTCCGGTTTCACTCGGATTACAATGTTTTCACTTCGGCATCAGCTAGTTTATTGTTTTCATTAAATGATATGTAGTAATGCTGTTGGTGTATTTGATGTGAATAGCGGCACGTAATGCCTTCGTTCCATGTCGTGTAGATAATTCGACTGGAGTTCATCCACTTCGACGTCCAGTTCAATGCAATATGCAGCTATGACAAGGTGAAAGTTTACGACGGCGCCAACGGTTCAACGCTGCTGGGCGTATACTGCGGAAGCATGGTGCCGGGTGATGTCATTTCCGGTAGCAGTTCCCTGTTCGTGTCTTTTGAAACCGACAACTCATTGACGGAAAGTGGCTTCGAGATTAAATATGAAGCCATTGATTCGCAGGCTGGTGAGTTGACGAATCAATACTTCTATTGTATTTATTGCATTAACGATGTGCGTGTGCGTGTGCGTGTGCGTGTGCGTGTGCGTGTGCGTGTGCGTGTGCATATGTGTGGGTGGGTGTTTACATACTAGTGCTATCTGTGTTACTAACACAAATCCGAAGTTTGTAAGGCACTTAATCGTTATGCTGTACAAATAAGGTCACAAGTCATTTATTTACTTTAATGATAATAATAAAAACATTTTAATGAACTAACAGTTCAATAGATGCAAGATAATATACATACTAATAGTTACGCAAGTAATCCTTCGAAGTAATGATTTTAAGTTTGAAGCAAATGGAGCTGATTTGTGTCTAAGCGTGTGCATAAAATCGTATGTACTCCACGCTTGACGATGCTTATTGTGTTACTTGCAGTAAAGGCTTTTGCTATTACTAGTTTAGCTTAAAGTCTTAGGTCATTAAAACATTCTTTTTCAGGACCGTGCAATGGCGCCATAACTCAACTAAGTGGGCCAGAGGGGCAGTTTTGGATTACGAATCGTCAGTATAACGATAACTTACATTGTCAGTGGCGGATAAACGTTGACAACGGAAAGGTAAGTGATGTTTTATGTTGACGGTTAATAGTGTGCGACAGTGTTCTTGATAACAATCTCAGTAATATTACGAGGCACATAGTAACTCAACATTTACTCGTTTGATGATTGTATAAGTTTAGTTACATTACTTCAGGGAAATGATACGTTCAGATGTTCACTTTTGGACAGTGAAAATTGCAGAACTATGACAATTAATCTGTTATGATGGTAGTGACGCGGGAACGAAATTCATATGGGGGGGGGGCTAACGGAGCTTCAGCACCACTGAAACATTTTCGTCGCCGCCGTGCTGTTTGAAATGTTTCACCGCCGCCGTGCTGTTTGAAATGTTTCACCGCCGCCGTGCTGTTTGAAATGTTTCGTCGCTGCGCCGCTGTAACTTCAGCTTCTCGGCTGTCTTGGCTTTGAACTCATTTTCGCCACCACGCCGCCTATTACTGGGGGGGGGGGGCAGAAAACAATATGTCTACCCTCCATTTGCACACACCTTTCACAGTCAACAAAAACAAAAATACACATTAATCGTCTCATCAAATTTTAATTTCCACCCGCCATTGAGGCTCGCCACAAAAAAACAAACATTCACCTCACATTTAATGGGGGGAGGCAGAACCATATGTCTGCCCCCCAGAGAAATTCATGAGGGCGGGCAGCTGCCCCCTTTAACCCCCTGTTCCCGCGTCTAGGTATGGCGGTATGTATAACAAAATGCTATGAACGTATGCTTCACTGAAAACAGTTACGACACCATTCAAATGGGACTTGGGCTCTACAATGGCTTCCACATGTGCACATGGAGTAGCAGGCTGTAGTCAAGCAATGGTAGCTTAAAGAATACGTAAGGAACGAAACGAACTATATTAATCATACTGCAAGTATGGCAAGATTAAGCAAGATTATTTGGGTATCTATATCCTTGCAGCGCGTCCACATTCACTTCGAGAAGTTTGACGTTCAAGACTCCAGCGATTGTGCCAACGACAGCCTCGTCATCACGGACAGTGGAGCTGGAGATGTGACTTACACTTTGTGTGGAGACAACGTGCCTGGCGATGTGACGTCATCGGGCAATGGTCTGTCGGTCGTCTTCAAGACTGACGGCTCAGTGACAAGGGGCGGCTTTGTGATCACGTATACGGCACGCACTGTAGAATATGGTAGGTGGCATGGTATAATATGTTATCTGCGGTGTAACTGACTATCAGTAGACACAGTACCACGTATGCACTATGCTGTTGCACGACGCAAATGTGCACGTATACAAGGATACATGCACACGTAAATAAAACTGATGCAGGGCATCCGGGCTTGCTTGCAGGCGAGTGTGCTATCACGTGCATTGTTCGATGATGTAGTCTTTATATCAGAAATGGAACACGACACTCCGCTCCCAGAAAGCGACAGAATGCAGCATGTTTCTCCATAAATGATATATTTGGTTCTGGTGTATGCATGCGTACATGACCGCATACAATGTCTTCATGCCTGTATGCCAACATGATTATCCACAAACGCACACGCATACACACACTACACACACGCACGCCCGCACACACGCACACACGCACACACGCACACACGCACACACGCACACACGCACACACACACACACACACACACACACACACACACACATACACACACACAAACACACGATTAAGATGCTTAATGAAAGTGTCCTGGTCAAGACTGGTTTGGGGATTTATATTTAGAGTATTTCATTTTGGTATAGCATATTCACATTTTTGGATTGTCGATATGCGTCATTGTACGAGGGTTTTGCAGGCAGCTATAAAAACCGAGGGTGCATCGGGCACTACTGGTTACATAAGATAATTCCTTTTCACGCAGTTCGTGATGTGTGTGGACAACCCGCAATTCCGCCAGAGATCCCCGAACGTGGCTCTGAAGCAAAGGAGCATTCTTGGCCGTGGCAGATCAGCCTAATCTTGTTGCGCTATGGTCACGTCTGCAGCGGAAGTGTTCTTGATCATGAGTGGATTGTCACAGCGGCGCACTGCGTGTAAGCCTACTTTTAAACAGTATGATCATGCATCTGACGAACATACACAGTATAGAATGCAAACTGCGTTGCCACATACATCCTTCGCGCAATTTTGCAGCAGTGACATTTAAAGAAGTTTGATTTATGTATTCATGATTTAATCTTAAATGAACTTATTCGGTCTTTATATTGAGTTAATTGAAGCAGTTCATAATTTAGCTGTTTAACGTGTCAACTCGTTTAATTCATTCTTCAACATATTTATATTTTGTTTATTTCGACTGACGTATTGATGCAACTCTCGAGTTTTGCAGTCTTTATTTGCTATTCCATTTTAAGATGCTTAAGTTCATTTTAAAGTATATTGCTTATATATGCGTTATTTTAGTAAATTTCAGCAGGTGTTTCATCCGGCAAAGTAGAAAGCTTTTAATTAATAATAGTAAAAATAATCTGGAGTGATCCGATTAATTATGATGCCCATTTATAATGATCTTACCATTAATGCTTTGTGACATTTCATTGAATATGTTATGCAAATATATGCATCAGGATGCATTTCATGACATTGCTATTTTTTAAAATTGAAACTGTCATCAACTAGTCATTACAATTGGCCATTTTTATATAGTCATCACAGGTCGAGAAGATTTATTTTTACAAGGCTGTCCAAAGTGCTAGTCACAAATACGAAGGTCGTATTGCAGGGATCAGTACAAGAAGTCACAGTTGCGAGTCATTGTCGGCGAGCACAATCTGTCATTGTCGGAGGGAACTGAAACGACGTGGATGGTCGAGAGCATATTCATCCACCCAGAGTATATGCTAAGACGAAACAATAACAACGACATTGCCCTCGTCAAACTGAAGGGCAGTCTTGAGTTCCGTCACGAGGTGTCGCCGGTGTGTCTGTCGGAGACTGGAATATCGAATGGTACAACGTGTGTGGTGACGGGGTGGAGACAGAATCACGGTGAGTGTGTCACTTGTCAGATTGCCATTGCCTTCAGCGTAAGAGTGGTCGTTATTTACTCTACGTAATAACTTCCCAAGAGTTGACCCGTCTGTAAAATCACACCGCAAGGACAAGCGCCGTCGCCAATACAATATATTGAACTTAAGCTCTCTCCCATGACATTTAATTTCTGCTCTCGCAAATTGCGGCATTGCATGCATCGAAATAAGTGTCATTGTTTTTTTTTCTTTTCAAATACGTCGCCAATTGGTAGATCAGAGGTCAATCATGGTGCAAGAAAGTGAATAAATTTACAAAGAGGCGAGTGATTCTCGGCGCCTGGGAAGAGATGGATTAACGATGCACCAAAGTTAGCGTATTGATACGTAGATACGTTTGTGTAATATTTTAAAGTTGATCTCAGTGAACCCACTTTAGCAGACTACATCTCTTCTTGCATATGTTGTTCCACTTTGACCGAGCATTTATTTTCCTGAGCAATTCAAGCTTCATCCACGTTCTTAAAGGTCACTTATTTACTCTTTTTAGTTTCCCATCCACTGTGTCTACTGCCACGTATAAAATAAATTTGCATAATGACGTGACATGTTCCTGTTAATTACAGGAGTACAGCACGGCGTGGTGCTGCAGCAGATTCGAGTGCCGACCAACAATACTTCATTCGACCGACACTTCACCAACGCGACGATGTCAGTCTCATGTGAACGGGGTGACAATACTTCGTGTTCGGTAAGAAGAAACACAAATACGTTTCGAGATAGCCACATATGTCACGAGATTAACTGTTTATTTGGTTTAAACGAATCATCATATTAACAACTCAATACATCATGTTATGTTATACTAAGTTAATTATTATTATTATTGTTTATTACTAAGATTTATGTAACGTCATAGGTGCGTATATATATATATATATAATTATATACATATACATATATGTATAATACTATATATATAATAATATTATATATTTACTATTATACATATATGTATCTATATAATTATATATATATATATATATATAGGTATATATTATATATATATATAATATATTATATATAAGACTAGAACTATTATACAACTAAATGCATAACATAATTTACAAACTATTAACATAATTAATACATAGTTATAATACATTAACGTTAATGCATATTGTATAATAATTACATACATCAATTCATAATATACATGTTCATGACAAGTTACCTCAAGCACACTTCATCATTGGAAATAAGTTGTTTAAAAACGAGTCTTGAGGAGGACATTGAACTTCTGGCAAAGATTTTCAAAGTGTTTATGTAATATCGCTTGAGGGTGGGGAGTCTATTGTGAAATGGAAGTCGTGGATAAAGAGAAGAAGGGCAATATATTGTTATGATGTAACTTTGTGGAGCGCGGTGGTGCAGTGTTTGGAGCTTCCGACTATCGACAGAGAGAATCCGGGCTTGAATCCTGCGCTGCGGTTTCGATCCGTGGGCAAGTTCTTTCACTGTACGTTGCACCAGTTCTCTCACCTGAATGAATGAGTACCTGACTACAGACAGTGGTGATTATTTGTATACGAATAGTCTTCGCGCATTAATTGCAGCGTGGCTAGATGTTTCCCAGAAGTCGAGATGGTGTTCGATTGAACAGCTCTGCCAGGGAGTAAAGTGTAAAGCGCTTTGATCAGTTCTGAGGACTGGACACTGCGCTTATTAAGAATTTACCTTTACTTTTGTAATGTTGGGATAATTCTATCACTGCAGGGGAACACGAGCTGGTCACTGCAATGCCTGCAAGACGGGGCGTGGAGACTGCACGGCATCTCGAGTGGGAGCGTCGTCTATCATGACTATAGATATGTGACACCAATGTATACGACAAGTTCTACGACACCGTCCCAACCGCGTGACACCAGTGCACCATCGTTTGTTGTCTACACTGGAGTGAAGAGATTCGTGTCGTGGATGGAAAAGACAATGAATGGAACAATCTCGACCAAAGGTATAGTTTCAATCTCTGCCATACGTGTCTTAATGATGCGTTCATGTTTTGTGTTCAATCATGTACTGTGCACGTAGATTCGCTAACAATTGGAGATTACATTTTTCATAGTTTATATATTCATTGTGACATAATCGACAATGTTATAATATGGATTATTAACAAGATATATTGTTATTCCAAACAGCTTGTTTCGTTCTGTGCAAATTCATACATGTCAATGCTACCTATACAGAATATTGATGTCATGTGCTGCTGCTATTCCGAGACTGAAAACATGTCAAAACATAAAAAGTTTGTCAAGGAATGCAATTGTAGAACACGGATTTAGTTGTCAAACTTTCTTTTTTGAAACACATAGCTATTTAAGGCAATATCAATGAAGTTAACATATAATTATAAACAGCATAAATCCTTTAAAACTTGCATTTCATTAGTACGACAATGTTTAGTATGAGAGCGACATTAGTATCTTACCATTTTGCTAAATAGTCGTTACTACGGAAAACGTTGTGCTTGAAATTAAATACTTCACTGTTTATTCACATAGGCTCGTGCAGCAACCAGTCTGCCTTGTTGACGGGGTCGTCCGGAGAGTTTGGCACGGAAGGGAACAAGTATAGCACCAACGAGGAGTGCCAATGGAAGATCCAAGTCGCCGAGGGACAGGTGAACACTGGTTATTGAATGTATATCACCGAAAAGACGAGTCGTCTTTTCTCTGTTCCTAGTGTTTCATAATACTTTGATACATAAAATATATTAGATGTCTAATGAAAACCGTTTGGTCAAATCAATCCCGCGACAACACAACACTTGTGTGGGTAACGCCACTTCGGAATGTTGCAACGACACGTTATTATTCAACTAATCCACTCTTGCTACGGCGACTTCACTTAGCTTTGTCTGACACCTCTCCAACACCTCACTGTCAACGCCGAATTCCAACTTGTCACTGCCACTGTAACTGTCTCCCAGTCAACTCCAATTTTAGCCACCGCACCTGGCTTGTTGCTTAACATCTCGTTATGTCATTTGCTCCAGCCTGACCTTCTGTATTCTGTCCACTGCATATATCGTACAACTAATTAAAACTCGCAATCTAAATCTTGTTTCGTAACATATACATAAGCATAGTTCTCAACTACAACGTGTATCACTACGCATCACTATACACATAGTCCACCACATAGATATGCATATATAATATACATAAACATAGTTGCACGACATTTCTCAATAAAACGGAACCACAACTTGAAAGCAGTTGATAATTTCCCCATAAACTTGGAACATGGAGAGAATGATGATGGCAGTATGCGGGCACATGCATGATCGTTTCTCTTAGCCGGTCCAATGAAGTAATAGCACCCTCGTACAAAAATATACAGCATGCTTTAAATGGCCAAATCACATAGCGGTTTCCCAAAGCTATGTTTCGTACAGGATGTATAATAAACTGATGTAATAACTAATTGATCGTAATAGAGTCAGTCCGTTTTGTTTCTCAGCTAGTGCAGCTGCACTTCCTCTGGTTCCGACTCGAGCAATCCACTAATTGTGAATACGACAGAGTAAAAATCTACGACGGAAGTGACGACAATGCACCATTGATGCGCACGCTCTGTGGCGGTATTCGACCGGGGGATATCACAGCCAGCGGGAGCGTTGTGTTTGTGTCTTTCACGTCTGATGACACAATCAACAGTTACGGCTTCAGGATCCGGTATACAACCGCGCTTAAAGGTAATGGCGAACGATTTAGCTATTTCATTGGTCAAGACACAAACATATGTGAATTTTCCTTAAAGAATGTCGAAGAAGAAGATGAATAAATGCTGAAGATTTTGTGATTGACCCGGGAACCGACGGTTTATACAGTACATTCATACCATGATATTTCAACAGCTTGCCGGTATTATACATCCATATTTCTAGCGTCAAAATGTGCTTGTATATATATATATATGTGTGTGTATATATATGTGTATATATATGTACATATATATATATATACATATATATATATATATATATATACAAATATACAATTATCATGTACAATTAACATGATAATATGCAATCAGTTACAGTATATTTGTAATTGTAAAGCATAGGATGATATGGCCTTATTCTACACTAGTATTGCTCTAGTAACATTCATTATATAGAATATGTCATTCATGGATGATATCATGCACTCATGGATGTAGATTATATCATTTATCAACTGTGATATCATGCACTCAACGATGTAGAATATGTCATTCGTGAACTGTGATATCATGCACTCAAGGATGTAGAATATGTAATTCAACTGTGATATCATGCACTCAAGGATGTAGAATATGTCATTCATGAACTGTGATACCATGCACTCAAGGATGTAGACTATGTCATTCATGAACTGTGATATCATGCACACAAGGATGTAGAATATGTCATTCATGAACTGTGATATCATGCACTCAAGGATGTAGAATATGTCATTCACGAACTGTGATACCATGCACTCAAGGATGTAGAATATGTCATTCATGAACTGTGATACCATGCACTCAAGGATGTAGAATATGTCATTCATGAACTGTGATACCATGCACTCAAGGGTGTAGAATATGTCATTCATGAACTGTGATACCATGCACTCAAGGATTTAGAATATGTCATTCATGAACTATATGATATCATGCACTCAAGGATGTAGAATATATCATTCATGAACTGTGATGTCATGCACTCAAGGATGTAGAATATGTCATTCATAAACAGTGATATCATGCACTCAATGATGTAGAATATGTCATTCATGAACTGTGATATCATGCACTCAAGGATGTAGAATATGTCATTCATGAACTGTGATACCATGCACTCAAGGATGTAGAATATGTCATTCATGAACTGTGATACCATGCACTCAAGGATGTAGAATATGTAATTCATGAACTGTGAAACCATGCACTCAAGGATTTAGAATATATAATTCATGAACTGTGATACCATACACTCAAGGATGTAGAATATGTCATTCATGAACTATGATACCATGCACTCAAGGATGTAGAATATGTCATTCATGAACTGTGATATCATGCACTCAATGATATACAATATATGTCATTCTTGAACTCCGATATCATGCACTCAAGGATGTAGAATATGTCATTCGTAAACTGTGATATCATGCACTCAAGGATGTAGAATATGTCATTCATGAACTGTGATATCATGCACTCAAGGATGTAGAATATGTCATTCATGAACTGCGATACCATGCACTCAAGGATGTAGAATATATCATTCATGAACTGTGATACCATGCACTCAAGGATGTAGAATATGTCATTCATGAACTGTGATACCATGCACTCAAGGATGTAGAATGTGTCATTCGTGAACTGTGATATCATGCACTCAAGGATATAGAATACGTAATTCTTGAACTCCGATATCATGCACTCAAGAATGTAGAATATGTCATTCGTAAACTGTGATATCATGCACTCAAGGATGTAGAATATGTCATTCGTGAACTGTGATGACCTGCACTCAAATATGTAGAATATGTCATTCGTGAACTGTGATATCATTCACTCAAGGATGTAGTATATGTTATTCGTGAACTCTGATGTCATGCATTCAAGGATGTAGAATATGTCATTCATGAACTGTGATATCATGCATTCAAGGATGTAGAATATGTCATTCATGAACTGTGATACAATGCACTCAAGGATGTAGAATATGTCATTCACGAACTGTGATACCATGCACTCAAGGATGTAGAATATGTCATTCATGAACTGTGATACCATGCACTCAAGGATGTAGAATATGTCATTCGTGAACTGTGATATCATGCACTCAAGGATATAGAATATGTCATTCTTGAACTCCGACATCATGCACTCAAGGATGTAGAAAAGGTCATTCGTGAACTGTGATGTCATGCACTCAAAGATGTAGAATATGTCATTCGTGAACTGTGATATCATTCATTCAAGGATGTAGAATATGTCATTCGTGAACTGTGATGTCATGCATTCAAGGAAGTAGAATATGTCATTCATGAACTGTGATGTCATGCATTCAAGGATGTAGAATTTGTCATTCATGAACTGTGATACCATGCACTCAAGGATGTAGAATATGTCATTAATGAACTGTGATACCATGCTCTCAAAGATGTATAATATGTCATTGGTGAATTGTGATATCTTGCACTCAAGGATGTAGAAAATGTCATTCATGAACTGTGATATCATGCACTCAATGATGTAGAATATGTCATTCATGAACTGTGATACCATGCACTCAAGGATGTAGAATATGTAATTCATGAACTGTGATACCATGCACTAAAGGATGTAGAATATTTCATTCATGAACTGTTATATCATGCACTCAATGATGTAGAATATGTCATTCATGAACTGTGATACCATGCACTCAAGGATGTAGAATATGTCATTCATGAACTGTGATAACATGCACTCAAGGATGTAGAATGTGTCATTCGTGAACTGTGATACCATGCACTCAAGGATGTAGAATATGTCATTCATGAACTGTGATAACATGCACTCAAGGATGTAGAATGTGTCATTCGTGAACTGTGATATCATGCACTCAAGGATATAGAATATGTCATTCTTGAACTCCGATATCATGCACTCAAGAATGTAGAATATGTCATTCGTAAACTGTGATATCATGCTCTCAAGGATGTAGAATATGTCAGTCGTGAACTGTGATAACATGCACTCAAATATGTAGAATATATCATTCGTGAACTGTGATATCATTCACTCAAGGATGTAGAATATGTTATTCGTGAACTGTGATGTCATGCATTCAAGGATGTAGAATATGTCATTCATGAACTGTGATATCATGCATTCAAGGATGTAGAATATGTCATTCATGAACTGTGATGTCATGCATTCAAGGAAGTAGAATATGTCATTCTTGAACTCCGACATCATGCACTCAAGGATGTAGAAAAGGTCATTCATGAACTGTGATGTCATGCATTCAAGGATGTAGAATTTGTCATTCATGAACTGTGATACCATGCACTCAAGGATGTAGAATATGTCATTAATGAACTGTGATACCATGCTCTCAAAGATGTAGAATATGTCATTCATGAATTGTGATATCATGCACTCTAGGATGTAGAATATGTCATTCATGAACTGTGATATCATGCACTCAATGATGTAGAATATGTCATTCATGAACTGTGATACCATGCACTCAAGGATGTAGAATATGTCATTCATGAACTGTGATATCATGCACTCAATGATGTAGAATATGTAATTCATGAACTGTGATACCATGCGCTCAAGGATGTAGAATATTTCATTCATGAACTGTGATGTCATGCATTCAATGATGTAGAATATGTAATTCATGAACTGTGATACCATGCACTCAAGGATGTAGAATATTTCATTCGTGAACTGTGATATCATGCACTCAATGATGTAGAATATGTAAATCATGAACTGTGATATCATGCACTCAATGATGTAGAATATGTAATTCATGAACTGTGATATCATGCACTCAATGATGTAGAATATGTAATTCTTGAACTGTTATATCATGCACTCAAGGATGTAGAATATGTAATTCATGAACTGTGATATCATGCACTCAATGATGTAGAATATGTAATTCATGAACTGTGATATCATGCACTCAATGATGTAGAATATGTAATTCATGAACTGTGATATCATGCACTCAATGATGTAGAATATGTAATTCTTGAACTGTGATACCATGCACTCAAGGATGTAGAATATGTCATTCGTGAACTGTGATGTCATGCATTCAATGATGTAGAATATGTAATTCATGAACTGTGATACCATGCACTCAAGGATGTAGAATATTTCATTCATGAACTGTTATATCATGCACTCAAGGATGTAGAATATGTCATTCATGAACTGTGATGTCATGCACTCAAGGATGTAGAATATGTCATTCATGAACTGTGATATCATGCACTCAAGGATGTAGCGGTACCGCGGCTCTTCTGGATGGATCGGAAGGAACATTTGGTGTCGATGCCGCCCAATATGTCAGCAATATGAGGTGTCAATGGAGGATTCGGGTAGAACCAACCAAGGTATGTGACGTACAGTGAGACATCCAATATACACTACATATAACCTAATTATAATTGGTAGATGTGTCTGCATATGTGCACTGTTCCGCCAATCTGCCTCGAGATGGAATAGCAACCTGATCGATTTAAAAGGAGGAAGTCTCTTTCCATTTTTGTTAGTTAATCATTATAATGTTCTTAAAACTACTTATATGTTCGCCAAATTTTGCTTAGGTATTTTAGTAAACCCGTGTGACTGTTTGCAAGTTGGAAGTTTCTAACCCGAAACATGTTCAAATGGTTAACAGAACTTCTTCTTCTTCTTCCCCTTGCTCCCTTGCGGGGTGGGGTCCACGTCACTTGGTAGCTTCTTCTACTTTTCTTGTAAGTTCTTTCCACCTCTCTCTCTCTCGTCCGCAATTGCCATCCATTCATGGCTGTTCACGCCAGCCCTCCCAAGGTCTCGTTTTATGCTGTCGTTCCATCTCAGCCTTGGTCTTCCTCTCTTTCGTCTGCCACCCTCTTCTATTTTCCACGCTCTTTTTGCCAGTCTGTCTTCACCCATTCTATGCACATATCCCACCCATCTCATTCTGTTATTGGCTACTTCCCTCTTTAGGTGTTTTTTCATTCCAATCTCCTCTCTCAATTCCTTCACCTTCCTTCTATCCTCTCGTTTTATTCTACATATTCGTCTGACCCAGTTGTTTTCTGCCACCTGTAGTTTCTCCTCCTTTCTCTCCGTCAGTGTCAGTGTTCCCAACCCATATATACAGGCTGGTACAACGCAGGCTTCTAACACTTTTCCTTTCAGTTGTTTCTTCTGTTTTCTGTCCCACGTAATGCAAAGCTGTTCACTTGTTTAATGGTCTTTTCGTCAATAACTACTTGCAAATCTACCTCATGTGGTTAACAGAACATCATTTTTCAAAACAAGCTTTATTGGCAATATTGTGGAGCCGGGATGAGTTAACCTCAATATCATTTGAAGTTCAACGACGTCTCATTTTCCACCGTTCGACACAGCAGTCTTCGTGTTACATATTTCTACGCTCGCTAATTCCGGATGGAGGAACGGACTGCCTGTATTTAAAGTTAAGCAATTATTTTGACTAGTTGTCACAATCTGTGGATAGTGCGATATTACGTTTTGCAATACCTCAAAACATGAAGTATGAACCAAACACGTTTTAGTGAATTGAAGAAATTAAAATTAAACAAAAAATACGCAATTGATTGTCAATTTCTGTGTGTTCATTGTGCAGATCGTTAAACTGGACTTTCTGAGCTTGGACATTAAGCCCCACATCGGTTGTAACTATGACAGAGTCAGCGTGTATGACGGTTCAGGCAGTTGGGCTCCACTTTTGGGCACATTCTGCGGACGCATGTTGCCGGGTGATGTCGTATCTGCCAACAACAGCTTGTACGTCTATTTCAAATCTGGCTACTCAAGTCAACGGAATGCCTTCAAGATAAAATACACATCTGTAGACTCCGGTACGTATCTAAAGTCAGCATGCATTAATGAATATTGACTCATTATAAGAATCTATTATACACCCTCCCATGGAGCTATAAACTAAAGGTGGCAGTTATCAATACCACAGCAGTAACTATAATAAATAACTACCCACAACATAGCGTTTTTGAAGTGCATTGCCAGTTGGTAGATCAAAGGCCAATGGTGAAAGGAAGCAAATTAACGTAGAAAGAGGCTAGTATATGTGAGCATCTGGGAGGAGATACACACACTGTGGCTCCGTGTCAGCGTATTAATATATAGATGGGTGAATAGATTAAATCTGTCTGTCCTTAGCAGTAATGGAATTTGCCTTTCCCAACATACGACATATGATATTATGTTGATAGTTTATAAATAATTCCGCAATGTGAATCGGTCTACGCAGCTTGCATACAGTAATGTAGGAAGAGTAAACGTTTAATTCCCAATAAAGAGTGACGAACAATTACAACAGTCTTCGTCAATTTTTTGTGTAGGAACAAATACATACGTGGGACAATGATGGTACGTTTGTATATGTCGTAGATGATGTATATTCTTTCAGATCCTGCACCATGCAACGACACGGCTGCAGAACTTAACGGGAAATCAGGAGAATTCTGGATCAGCAGATCCCAGTACAGAGCTAACATGCACTGCCAGTGGCTCATCACGGTAGAAGATGGAAACGTAAGATTAGTATTTTTAGTTGGTTGTATTACATCTAACGTAATGTTTCCTCTTGCATATGGTGATGTCTATACAGTTAGTGAGGAAGCTAAAGAAGACGAGAGTCGAACAGGTTATTTTGTCGGGAATTTTGCCAGTAATGGGAGGAAGGGGGGCAACGTATAGAAACTGCAAGAGGATGGCGATCAATGCACTAGCTGAGCAGATGTGTGAAGAAGAGGGGGTGGGATTCACAGATTTATGGGGATACTTTGTTGGGAGGGAAGATATGTACATGAGAGATGGCCTCCATCTTAGTGGAAAGGGGGCAGCAGTTTTCTCAGAGAATCTGTTGCAATCTGTTGACAGTGGGACAGGTTGCATCTATTTAAACTAGATTCGCAGGGGGGACTCACAGAAAAGCCTGAAAATGGAGGCATAGATAAAGACAGCACAAATAAATGAACAAATAACAGTCTGGAAAACTCTTCTGAAGCTGGATATAAATGTGTTTGTTTAAATGCAAGGAGTATAGTAAACAAAAGAAATGAACTAAACATTATGGTAGAAGATATTGACCCTCATATAATAGGTATAACCGAATCCTGGACCACCACCGATATATCAGATGCTGAATTGGGACTGACAGGATATGTAATGTTTAGAAAAGATAGAATAGGAAGAAAGGGAGGTGGAGTTATTTTATATATTAAAGAATCTATTCAGGCTTATGAAATAAAATTATAAAGAGAAGCAGATTGCGAAGAAGCTGTTTGGTGTAACATAGTTACAGGAAACTCAACGTTGACGGTTGGGTTGGTTTATCGAAGTCCAAACATAAGCATAGAAGAGAATGAAAAAATACAAAACGCTATAAGGGAAGTAAGCAAACGGGACTGTATTATTATGGGGGATTTTAACCATGGGCATATACAATGGAAATCTCTACAGAGTATGGGGAGAGAGGACCACAAGTTTTTAGTTTTAGTTCAAGATACATTCCTTTCTCAACATGTGCTAGAACCAACCAGGGGTGAGAATGTGTTAGACATAGTTTTGTCCTCACAGAATAAATTAGTTGACAATGTGAAGATATGTGAGCCACTGGGGAGTAGCGATCACAACCAGATACATTTTACCATCAAAGTAAAATCAGAAAGGAATAGCAAAAAGCAGTATAGGAGAAATTTCCACAAAGGAAGGTATAAGGACATGAGGAAATATTTAGCAAAGATAGACTGGAATAAGACACTGAAAAATAAGACGGCAACAGAATGCTGGAATATATTAAAGAGTGAAATTAAGTGCATAATCGATAAATTTGTACCCTTCAAAAAACAAGGAAAACGGTCCAAAAAGAAACACTTATCGAAAGAAGCCATTAGAAAAATTAAGTATAAACAAATGATGTGGAAGTCATATAGATGTACTGGAAATGATGAAGACTACAACAATTATAAAGAAGCACTTAACCAAGCTACAGCTGAAATTAGAAATTTAAAAAGAAGCTATGAACAACAATTAGCTAGTAATATAAAACATGACAGCAAGAGTTTTTATGCGTATGTTCGAAGCAAACAGAAAGTTCAAGATAAGGTCGGTCCTCTAGAAGATAGTGCTGGAAATATGATATCAGAGGGATTCATAATGGCAGAAGACCTGAATGAGTACTTTAGTTCAGTGTTTACCAGGGAAGATATTAGTTCACTGCCAATACCAGAGGCTAAGTTCAAGGGGGCAGATTCAGACTATTTAGGACAATTAATTGTAACCCCGGAAATGGTAGCTAAGAAAATAAGGGCTATGAAGGAAAATAAATCACCTGGAGTGGATGGTATTCCACCCAAACTACTATTGGAAATTGTAGAACAAATTAGCATACCACTTGCAACAGTTTTCAACTTGTCATTAGAAGAGGGAGTGGTTCCTTTAGAATGGAAAGAAGCAAACATTATACCGTTATTCAAAAAAGGTTCGAGAAACAAGTCAGAGAACTATAGACCAGTGAGTTTAACGTCAGTGATTTGTAAATTATTAGAAAGACTAATTAAAGATCACATGGTGGATTTTCTTGTTAAACAAAACTTGATAAACCCATCTCAACATGTTTTTTTTAAAGCGAGGTCATGCTTAACAAATATGTTATGTTTTTGGGAAGACATCACTAAGTGGGTAGATGAGGGAACACCAGTAGATATCGTCTACTTAGATTTTCAAAAAGCTTTTGACAATGTACCACATCAAAGATTACTGCTTAAACTAAAGGCCCATGGCATAGGAAATGGTATAATAAACTGGACAGAACAATGGCTGATTGACAGAAGACAACGTGTAGTAGTTGATGGGGAGGCTTCAAACTGGAAATCGGTATTCAGTGGGGTACCACAGGGATCAGTATTAGGTCCTATATTATTCTTAATATACATCAACGATTTGGATGATGAAA
>OZ023215.1:2128473-2198473 GCA_963995525.1 Escarpia spicata
CATCTATGGTGATATACGTTTGTGTTATGCCACTGCACCAACGTTTTCCAAACTTTTTCATCATTGACTCATTTTATCAGCGTTTCGTACAGTAATCAAACTCTTTAATACCAACGTCCGTATTGTCAAAACGTATTGCAATTATTGTTGTTGTAGTATTTTGCTAAGGGTTATTACAACATGGTAACATTGCGATTGCAAATGTTTGTAATCGAACTTCACCCGTGGCCCACTCACTGCCACGTATGAATTGGTTTTGAAGCTCATCGTACAATGTTTCAGATCTGTAATAGTTCTATCAGGCTATACCTTTAACTGTTATATTTACATTCATGGTTAACTACCGCGTAACAGCTTACACAGCTTCGATGATCGATTTGTTTATGTATGTGTTGTACGTATAGTTAGACCTTACAACTAGCGTTATGACCACACATTCCTCGCTACCTGTACCAACTAAGTGGAATTAGGTCCAACTTACTGTTTAGATCATTCAGACATGTAACACAATTTCACAGATATTTATATCCTGTGATCTACTAGCATCTTGTATATCATAATTCACTGTTTTCTAGATTGAATAAATATGTTGTGTTGACGCGCCTCTGGGTTAGGTTTGCGAGGATTTATGTGTAAGAAGGGAAGCGCAGTTGTGCAGTGGCTAGAGCTTCGGACTCTCGACCGAGAGAACCCTTGCTCGAATCATATGCTGCTGTGTCGAACCTAGGGCAAGTTCGTTCACTCTACGTTCCTCCTGTTCACTCAACTGTATGAATGAGTATCTGGCTATAGATCGTGGCTGATATTTCTGTACGACTAGTTGTCTCGCATTAATTGCTGCATGGCTGGCTGCTTCCCAGAGAAGATCGATTAAACAGGTCTGCCAGGATGTAAAGTGTAGAGCGCTTTGAGCAGACCTGAGGACTGGATACTGCACTATATAAGAAGTTACCATTTATTTGGTGTATATATATATATATACGAACTTTTTTTAAAGAAGTTGTTGTTATTATCATTCAAATTACTATTATTATTACTTGAAGTATACGTTACCTGTGTTGCAGGGAGACTCGGGTGGTCCTCTTGTGTGCCGAGTTAACGGCGGACCATGGACGTTGTACGGCATAACTAGTTGGGGTAGTGCCAACTGCAATAGTACAAGTTTCAGGTATGGATAAAAGATTGTATGTCTAACTGCTATAGTGCATGACATACGGTACACATATATATTCCTATTCTAGTTCACGAGGCACATTTAGTTGGATTACTCACCGAGAAATTTAAATAATTTACAATATACTCTAATTTATGATGCATTTTCATTGTTAGCAGATAAAAATGTATCACCAGTTTTAACAATTTGAGTAGGACAGTTTTTGACTTGTATGCGGTATCTGCTTAATGCACGTTATAACATAACAAGCAAACCCGTTTTGAAATACCGTAGTTGTCGTCATGGAAAGAGGGAAGCCTCAAACGGATGGTCCCTGGTGCAAGGAACTGTATGTACAAAACCACCAGAGTGGTTCGAGAGAATTGAAATACGTATTCTATGTGGTTTGTACTGTAAAATATAACCACACTATAAACATTAATGGTCAGTCAGATCAATATAAATTAATTGACGAGATATGATTACACATCAGACATGCCTGATGTATCCAAAATGTCAGCGACATGCATTAATACTACTGGATGAATTGATTTGTTGTTTGCGAACCGTGGTGATGACCAGATCGTCCACCAATACGTATTGCTACAGTTTTTCCTGGGCTTTCTGATCTTATAGTTGTAGAATATACCAATTATATATGTATATAAGTACATATCATTGATCTATTAGAATACATAACCGTCGGAGTTAGTCAGAATACTGTTTAAACCCGACGTGGTTTTGTTCTCCACCCTGACAGAAAGCACCCTGGTGTCTATGCACGAGTAACCAGTTTGAAGGGATGGCTTCAAGAGACGATGCACGGTAGAGCACCTTTGTCTTTTTTGTTGTTCTAATAACGTACCTACATTACAGGCCTAGACAATAAACCGTTAACGTGCACTTACCGTAGATTACGTTTTGTCATTAATATTACTAGATGTTGTGGAGCTAAATGGTGCAGTGGCCAGAGGTTCAGACACTCGACAGACAGAACCTGGGTTCGAATCATGTGCTGAAGTGTCGAACCTTGGGCAAGTTCGTTCACTGTACGTTGCTACAGTTAATTCAATTGTATGAATGAGTACCTGTCCATAGACACTGGTGGAGATTTGTGTACGAATAGTCTTCGCGCGTTAATTGCAGCGTGTCTGGATGCTTCCCAGACAATTCGAGATGGTGTTCGATTGAACAGGCCTGCCAGAGAGTAAAGTGTAAAGCGCTTTGAACAGTCATCAGGACTGGACACTGCGCTCCCGTGCTAACGTGTTATATGATTATACGAAAATGTCATCTACAAAAATTCTTAAAGGTCTTACCTGCTGTTTTCATCATACCATTCGCATGCTGGTCGAGTTTAGTCAAAATCTAATATTTCTAGCTCTCGTAAAATGCCTGTATGTATGACACCCGTCAATATTTACGAATGGAGGCAGGCAAATATCCGGCTAAAGGGTCAAATAGCCTACCTGCTGCCAAATATCCTTCCGCTCAATAAAATCAGCTACAAATACATAATTTTCCTGTCAACGGCTTCTACAATCACACCTGCAAATCTGACAACTCAAATGTACTTATGTCAGAGTATGTGAATTTTTTTTTCTTTTTTCTCAAATATACACTACTTTTTTGTAACGAAACAGGAAGTCTAACTGGGGCATGAATCATTTAACAACTTACATTTTATATTATTATGTAGAATGAACATACAACCGCGCCTTAAAATACCAAATCTAACACCGTTCGCCGTAGGAGCATGCAGTGGGGATACGGCCGTGTTGACGGAATCGGAGGGCGAATTCGGAACGGTCGGGAGAAACTACGCCAACAACGAGAACTGTCAATGGCGGATTGAGGTCGAAGAAGGCCAAGTATGATGTCCCTCCTCAACGTTATTCTTGGAACACAACAGTAGTCCAGCTAAGACAGTACTAGGTCATACTCGTTGACATGATAGGAATAATGCATCTTTCTTTTCTAGCACCATTGCTATATGTAAATATTAATAAATTCGTCTTAAACCACACCATTTAAGCCTATATAACCTGCAGCTTTGTAGGAAGTTAATATTTAATTATGTGCGTTATATTCACGCACGTCTGTTTTATAACCTTATTAGTTGATTCTACTTCCTTCGTTGTTACTCTGGAGTATTCGTTTTGCATATGCATGCCATACCGTTTTAATTGCTTATATGATATGCATTTTTATTTTCTAGTGTACGGAAATGTCGGACTAGTAGAGCCTTTTTGGTATAATTTGCATTCATACATCTCAATAATGATGATTTTAATCTTGTCTAATACAACTGGACTAGTTATCTAGATAGCAAAAGTGGAACAGTCGAATAGTCAACTTACTTAATTACACGAAACAAACCTCGAACAGTCGAGTATGTTACATTTACGATATAGTCAACTTACTTAATTACACGAAACAAACCTCGAACAGTCGAGTATGTTACATTTACGATATAGTCAACTTACTTAATTACACGAAACAAACCTCGAACAGTCGAGTATGTTACATTTACGATATAGTCAACTTACTTAATTACACGAAACAAACCTCGAACAGTCGAGTATGTTACATGTACGATATAGTCAACTTACTTAATTACACGAAACAAACCTCGAACAGTCGAGTATGTTACATTTACGATATAGTCAGCTTACTTAATTACACGAAACAAACCTCGAACAGTCGAGTATGTTACATTTACGATATAGTCAACTTACTTAATTACATGAAACAAACCTCGAACAGTCGAGTATGTTACATATACGATATAGTCAACTTACTTAATTACACAAAACAAACCTCGAACAGTCGAGTATGTTACATTTACGATATAGTTAACTTATTTAGTTACACGAAACAAAACAGGAACAGTCGAGTATGTTACATCTACGATATAGTCAACTTACTTAATTACACGAAACAAACCTCGAACAGTCGAGTATGTTACATTTACGATATAGTTAACTTACTTAGTTACACGAAACAAAACAGGAACAGTCGTGTATGTTACATCTACGATATAGTCAACTAACTTAATTACACGAAACAAAACTGGAACAGTCGAGTATGTTACATCTACGATATAGTAAACTTACTTAATTACACGAAACAAAACAGGAACAGTCGAGTACATCTACGATATAGTCAACTTACTTAATTACACGAAACAAAACTGGAATAGTCGAGTATGTTACATCTACGATATAGTCAACTTACTTAATTACACGAAACTTCAACATCTGGTTCATTTCGCGTATCACAATATTTAGTATAGCTACTATAGTAATTGTATACCATTATACTAGAATACGAATATTATTTTAAATATTTAATTATTTATTAATTAATATTTTATTTTATATTTATTTATTTGACTGTAATTATATATATATGACTTTGTACGTGTATTTTTCATAGGTATTGCTTAGGCTTGCTTAGTACAGATATGTTTAATTAATTTGTTTGCAAATTTATTTATAATTTTAAAATTTAGCATTGTGTATTGTCAACCCCCATGAACAGAGTTTTTATTTAGATATGTGTGTCAAAATAAATAATATTATTATTTTTATTATTTACAGCAAGTGCGCCTGCACTTCGTCCGATTCAGCCTACAGTCGTGTTGTTCCTGCGATAACGTCACGATATACGATGGAAGAGATGCGACGGCGCCAGTAATAAGCTCGCTGTGTGGTTATGTCTTACCTGCCGATATCATGACCAGAGGGAATATCTTATTCGTCCAGTTCAAATCAGATTCCTATGGAAGAGGCGTTGGTTTTAGGATCCAATACACAACATTTGTTCCTGCTGAAGGTAAGATGTAATAAGAATACGAATACTTATACTTCCATTTCAGGTATATAAGACATAATAAGAATACGAATATTGATACTTCCACATCAGGTATGTAAGCATGTAGCGCTACATCGGAAAAAACGTTGACATTCAACACGTTTTTTAATTTTAATTACGAAAAATATAAATCAATTAAAAAGGAAAGCGTTAAAATAGTTGTAGTAAAAATATCCAGCTTGTAGTTGTAATGCCTACGGTACTACCCTATAGTGGCGCGCAGTGGCGTAGTGATATGAAATTATTTCACCTCACGGAATATTTTATACTCATTTGACATTTAACATATTATACATTAACCAGACGTTCGCACCTTTAAAACATGCATGCCTTCAGTTTTCAAGTTCCAGCAGCGTGTCCATATTATATAGGTAGAATGGCACCATCAAATGATTTGATATACATTTGTTTGTAATTTGAACCCTATGTCATCGAGAGTTCGAGGAAAGCAGGTACTACAAACTGTTTTTTCAGTGAACATTTTAGAATATGTTTGTAAGACGAAATGACTTACTTGCTTGTTATATCGATCCTAACACGATGCAAATGCCCGGTTGTTCCAGGATGCCTCTACAAACCAGCTTCAATGAATGGCACAGCGGGACGCTTTGGTATCAGCCAGGCACAGTACTACAACTACATGAACTGTAGTTGGAGCATTCAAGTCGAAACTACTAAGGTAAATACCATAACACTACCACTACTACTACTACTACTACTATTACTACTACTACTACTACTACTACTACTACTACTACTACTACTACTACTACTACTATTACTACTACTACTACTACTACTATTACTACTACTACTACTACTACTACTACTACTACTACTACTATTACTACTACTACTACTACTACTACTACTACTATTACTACTACTACTACTACTACTACTACTACTTCGACTACTACTACTACTATTTTACCACCACCTCCACCTCCACTGCCACCGCCACCACCACCACCACCACCACCACAACGACCACCACCACCACCACCACAACTACCACCACCACGATCACCACGATCACCTCCCCCACCAACATAACCACCACCTCCACCACCTCCACCGTCACATCCACCGCCACCGCTGCCTCCACCACCATCACTATCATCACCATCACCTCCATCTCCACCGTCACCACCACAACTACCACACCACCACCATTACCACAGATGCTTTCTCGACACTGTTTTCCTCGGCACACAATCAGCGGTACAATGCTCATTTCAAGTTGAAATGGCCAATTTTATTACACTTACCCAAAGTACCTGCATTGCAGTGTAGAGTGAATGCAATTTAACATGATTGTTATCTTATCTAAATATGAACATCTCAATAGTGCTTATATGTACAATTATTCTATATTCGACAAAGATGCAATCTACCTACAACCATTTTTGGTAATTTCTTCTTCAGATTATTCGACTGGAGTTTATCAGATTCGACGTCCAGTTTGACATTGACGACCATCACAATGCTTCGTGTAGCTACGATAAGGTCAACGTTTATGATGGAGCTAACAGTTCAGCACCGCTATTGGGTATCTTTTGCGGAAGCATGGATCCGGGTGACGTCATCTCCAGCAGTAGTTCCCTGTTCGTAACCTTTGAATCCGACACATCAGTAACTGCCAGTGGCTTTGAGATAAACTATTCAGCAATAGAAGAAGGAGGTAAGAACTGCTGGCGTTTTGTTTATTTGCAGCAGAAACTAGTTATATTTCGCAACAACTAAACCGAGCAGTAACAATTTCAAGTGTAACATTTTGACTCTGTTTCCTGTAATCTTTACAGCCGCTCCAGCAATTACGTTTCAATATACACATTATTCTAAAGTACCATCAACAAATCATATGTTGTCCCCCATTCTTCCAAAAGTTCGACGTGTGATAGGTTTCGGATATATAGGTCCTCTGAAATTTTATTTTATTTATTTTCGTCCTATTCCTGTACCTGCTTCGACACAGCCGTCTCAACCACATGTTTTTCAATTCATCTTTTTGCATCACTGTCATTCTCCACTTCTTTCCCAATCCCGTAAAAATATCTCGTTAAACGAGTCCACATCACAGTTGTGGTCGTCCTATTCTTACAATACATAACTATTACCGTCATCAATTAATCATGCCACCAGAAAAAGCCATTAGTCACATGGCCTATTTTCGTTACTCTCAATTTGCCCTACAAAGTAACAGTAAATGAGAAAAATTTATAAACACATATGTTGTATTTATCTATATTGAACAATGTTTATTAGAACGATACCTTCCACATACATTTGGGGAAACGTTTTTTTCAGAGTCCTGTGGCGTCACCCCAACACAATTAGGCGGAGAAAAAGGTCAGATTTGGATCACGAGGGCCCAGTATCAAAACAACGTGAACTGTCGGTGGCAGATAAACGTTGATGCTATAAAGGTAACGTACACCATGTATTAAGTTAGCTGCCTTTCACTGTTACGATGAAGACGTTAAATAACGTACACTCACGCATTGTCATCATATATATATATATATATATACATATACAGAGAGAGAAATACATATATATATATATATATACATATACAGAGAGAGAAATACATATATATATATATATATATATATATATATATATATATATATATACAGAGAGAGAGAGAGAGAGAGAGAGAGAGAGAGAGAGAGAGAGAGAGAGAGAGAGAGAGAGAGAGAGAGAGAGAGAGAGAGAGAGAGAGAGAGAGAGAGAGAGAGAGAGAGAGAGAGAGAGAGAGAGAGAGAGAGAGAGAGAGAGAGAGAGAGAGAGAGAGAGAGAGAGAGAGAGAGAGAGAGAGAGAGAGAGAGAGAGAGAGAGAGAGAGAGAGAGAGAGAGAGAGAGAGAGAGAGAGAGAGAGAGAGAGAGAGAGAGAGAGAGAGAGAGAGAGAGAGAAGAGAGAGAGAAGAGAGAGGAGAGAGAGAGAGAGAGAGAGAGAGAGAGAGAGAGAGAGAGAGAGAGAGAGAGAGAGAGAGAGAGAGAAGAGAGAGAGAGAGAGAGAGAGAGAGAGAGAGAGAGAGAGAGAGAGAGAGAGAGAGAGAGAGAGAGAGAGAGAAGAGAGAGAGAGAGAGAGAGAGAGAGAGAGAGAGAGAGAGAGAGAGAGAGAGAGAGAGAGAGAGAGAGAGAGAGAGAGAGAGAGAGAGAGAGAGAGAGACTAGTTATTTAAGAAGCATAAATACTGTTATCTGTGTCGTAATATTACACTGTCATTCACGTAGAATAAACACACCATAAAGGTAGGACATCAAAATCATGTAGACCCTTGCCGTCTTCTCATAACCACACATTGTTTCAGCGAGTGCACCTTCACTTCGAGCGGTTTGACGTTCAAGACGCCAGCGATTGTGCCAACGACAGCCTCGTCATCACGGACAGTGGAGCTGGAGACGTGACTTACACTTTGTGTGGAGACAACCTACCTGGCGATGTGACGTCATCGGGCAACGGTCTGTCGATCGTCTTCAAGACTGACGGCTCAGTGACAAGGAGCGGTTTTGTGATCACATATACGGCACGCACTGTAACGCATGGTATGGGGCATGGGATTACATATAATTATTTACCGTTAAAAGGGATTACGTGCTGCACCGTAGCGTTCGTCATGGTTCCGTATGTGGACCATTGCTTGGCCCTCCCAACACATCTTCACTTATATTAGTGATCAAAACTGATAATATGAGTTACTACTTTTATACCTTTAGACGACACACAGAATCTACACTTCTTTTTTTAAAGTGATGTTTGGAAAACCGGATGCGTATCATGGTTCCATGCATATAGAACTGGTACACAGAAGCATAATGGCTAAATGGGTTTCTTCTAAACGTAACCTAGGCCACTACGTTACACCTGGAACCCAATTGCAGCACATTATCTAGCAGTTCTCCTTAACACAATATCAAATATATATTTCCATCACTTGTCACTGATGTTTTAATTTAAATTTAATCAAGGCCAAGTCACCGTTGCAAAACCACTTCAACTGCTCTTGCCAGCCTGTTGACTGTGGCTTTTCATTTTCACAGTATTGCTAGTAAACAAAATTATAGCACTTCAATGTTTATAACATTGTTTGGCCATTGTCATTACTTTTTGTTCTCGATCATTTCGTTCACTGCCAATTCTAAATTGGTTGCTATGGCTTCCTGTGACAACTTATGTTGTACTATTTTAAAGAGCTGTACAATAACTTATTAGGCCCTTTAATCTATAAGCAACAGGAACATTTAACTTCACTGCTGCCTACCGCAAGACAGCCTAGACAACTTCGCCCATCTCGCTGTGATCTACGTTTTGTTCCCGGATTGTCTTTGTTGCCGCACTAATTGATGTATCCAGTTCGTCGCAGTTTGCATAAGTCACAATCAAAAATATGCGCGTGACCTCCTTCAAGCTTAACCTTTGCCAGCAATGTTGTCAACTGTTATATACATGAATTGCATTATTATTGCTGCGTGACATCTCATTAATCAAACATTCTCGCATACCGTTGTCACCTTAGACACTATAATATATACGACGGAAAGCCCGAACGTACCAAGTGTCCGGCATCCATTATTGATGGCTTGGTGGAGCTTTTGCTAGGCAACATGTCACGTGATCTATAGTTTAAATACGGCATTCACTTCCTTTTTGAATTAGGTCAATATAAAGGCATATATTCTGGTCATCATCTAAAAAACGTGTTTTTCATTCATAGCTTCGCGAAATAACGGAGTCGCATGCATGTGAACGCATGGTACATCGATGCGTGCATAGGCCTATGCATTTTTGTGCAGCATGCATTCATTGTTTACTGTAACATACCCGTTCCTTTCCATGCAGTTCCTGATGTGTGTGGACAACCCGCAATTCCGCCAGAGATCCTCGAACGTTCTCGTGGCTCTGAAGCAAAAGACCATTCTTGGCCGTGGCAGATCGGCATAATCATGTTGCGCTATGGTCACGTCTGCAGTGGAAGTGTTCTGAATCATCAGTGGATTGTCACATCAGCGCACTGCGTGTACGTGTGACGTTTCTGTTTTACCTCTGTTTAATCCTAGTGGAATCCTTGATTGCAACAACAACAATAATGTTTGATATGATATGTTTTGTAGGAAGCGCTGTGGCAGCCTGTAATTAATGACTCTCAGACAGTGAGGATATTTGCGCTTACATACACTGATACACTAACACTGGCTTAGAAAGTAAGAATGCAGTGCTACGTAGAAACATTTTGTTCACCGATTATGATTGGTGGAACTCATTTTATGTAAAGAAACAATCAAGTAGGAAAATGCCATATATAAAAACGAGTATCACGCAATTACAAAATATACTACAATAGTAGAATATAATTGTACTAATACTGGGTTAATTATGAGTTATAATAATTCAAATTAAACAATATGTTTGCTAGCCCTGTAGAGTGATACCTATTTGTAGGCTACTTGCCAAGACAAGCATCCACTTAATAGTCCAGTCATTTTACGGCCAAAAAAGGCTCAACCTGCCACTAATTGCAACAGAAAGTACGTTGCGTGGAACATACTCAGTTATGTGTCTACTATGACATATCAAAAATAGAAATGAATCGCATGAGGGCAAACCCCCCAAAAACGCAAAAAATGTAGACCCCCAAATCGTCATAATATACTACTAATCATTATAAGGGCACTTGTAGTTTAGATGTACAGATCATCTTACCTGGTTTTCGTACATATTTGACATCTGCTGATCTGTTAGAAACATTGAATCAGCCGGGTATTGGGTAATAGTAGTTTAATATGAATATTTTGAAAATAAATAAACAAATAAACACAAAATAATCCCTTTGAATGCTAAGATTCCCTCCGGAGCCACGGCCAAATCGTGCTATGTCATATGTAGGTACCTATTCCCGGTGAGGTAAGTTAATAAATTGGTCATATACTGTTATTGAAAGTTGATGTTATATCTTATAAGAACATACATGCTACTGATTTGTATATATTAAAATCGTCCACGCATGCAAAATTTGAAAAACGTCTAAAAGCTACCAGAAATGGTTTGCGTCGTTCGGTCGAGTCGCTTCGCATATGCAGACGAAACTTGAATAAGTTATTACATTAGCCGTTCTGTTGGTGATAATATATAATACATATTCTATCTATGTAAACAATAAAAAACAAAGCCAATAATTAAATATTTGTATACTTATCTAAATAATGAGTGGAAAATTTATACCGCTATATAATCAAGATATTGTTAAATTAAATCATTTGAATGAATGAAGCCGTGACAATGATAAAATAAAGGAAACGTAGCAGCAGAATAGTTTTGAAAATGACGTCGGCGGTCGCCTAGCAACATAAACAATAATAGATAATGCTGTGAGCTAAACATTACATAAACTGTTAATATAATAATGACTTAATTAAGGTAAGACAATTTGATTATTACGTAAACGTGGGAGCAGTCATTTTTTGGGTTCCGTGCTCTGCAGCAGTTACATTCCTATTATCATCGGATACCAGGCTGCATCAAATCAAGTCTGGCCATTGACTTTTTCAGAGATGGAAGTAACCCTGACATAGTATTGTGCTATATGTAAAAAAATTGACTGTGGTGATTCAGCAAAAGCTACCCTTGATAAAAAGGGAGTGAACGCATTAATACAGCCAGCGAACAAAGGAAAGATAATATAAGCACTGTACCTGGACAACAAGTCCACCGCTATTCCAGACTCAATTACTGTAATAATAATGAAATTCGTCGAGTAACTAAAGTGGATAAAAATGCGGGGATAGACACTAATGCGTGTGTCTTATGATCGGCAGAAGGACAGTTCAGTTATTACAAAAACTTTGTTTTCTGTGGCCAAGAAGCCAATGGTGGTAGGAAGACAACAAAATCTGACATTGTTCCAATATAAACCATCGCCTTCAAAGATAATGTTTTATCGACATGTCGTGAAAGACATGATGCATGGTCCGACTTCGTGCAAGCAAGGCTGTTACATGTGCATGATTTTCCTGCTACTGATGCCGTGTACCATCAAGCATGGAGCATACATTTCCGGACAATGAAATACATCCCAAAGAAGTGTGAAAGCGACGTACGTGTTCCGAAGAAGAAGAAAATCGGACGACCAACTGACAAAGAAAAAACAAATGCATTCATCAAGGTTGTCAAATTTCTGGAAGAAATGATGATGAGGAGATAACTATCAATGATCTGGTTAGCAAAATGCTGATATTTTTGACCGGCTCAGAAAGTGAACCATATGGAAAAACTCTTATGAGAGCAAAGCTCGAGGAATATTTTGGGACCAGGATAATAACCACTCGGATCAATTAAAAGGCAAATGTAGTCACTTTCAATAGCACCGAAGACGCTGTCCTTCAGGGATTTCATACACGTGAAAAGGGTGACATTGAAATGGAGAAATAAACATTATAGAAACTGCTGCAAAACTCATTCGGGATGATATCAAATCAATAAAAACGTCGACTGAATAATATCCATCCTACCATGAAATGGAATATGAAGCAGAATGCATCAGCTTCCTGCCAGGAAGTCTGAAACGTCTGCTGGAAGGGATAATTGTGGGGAAAGATGTTCGTCTAAAGATAGCATACATTGGACAGGCGATTATGCAGGCAACCCGTCCAAGAGTTCTGATTGCGCCACTACAAGTTGGGTTGGGAGTACAAATTCATCATCATTTTGCCTCGTGTTTCCTTGTTGACAGACACACTGAACAGCCATGGATTCTGTTGTCCATATAATGAAGTGCAAACGTTTGAAAAGAATGCGGCATTTGCACAAGGGACCACCATACCCGATTTCACATCGTTGGGGTTTGTTCAATATGCAGCAGACAATGTGGATCACAACATCCGGATATTAGACGGCAGTGGAGCATTTCACGGAATGGGAATAACTGCTACAGTAACTCCTGGTACAAGGACAACCCAATCTATTCCAAAAAGAAATGTCACTGGCAAAGAAATATGCACTTTGGGACGCAACAAATCCGCTTCCACAGAGAAAAAAGACACGGCCTGTCAACAGTAGAATACCAGACACTAGTCAGCAAGAAACCAAGTGACCCGACATGCCAGCTGGACATTATTTTAAAGACGTCCCTCCTGTTTGAAGAAGTCATCAGTAATGTTCCTTCTGATGACTGACATGAATTCAAGTGACGCCACATGCATATTTTCAACATCAGTGTTTGTGTGTGAGCATGCTCGATGCCATGGTGTTACCCCGGTCATCACGTTTGACCAGCCTCTTTGGTGGAAAGCCCTCATAATTATAATCAGCGAACCTGTAGGAAGTGACCTGCATAGGATTACCTTGCACCTTGGTGGTTTTCACACAAAACTGAGTTTTCTTTGGTGCATTGGACATCTGATGGTCAGGGACTAAAGGAACTAATGGAACGCCCCTAAAGCAGTTGAACAGATCGTGATAGGGAAACCCATATCGCGCGCAGTACGAGCACATCTTCTTGTTGATGCAGCTGACAACACAATTATTGCGTCGTAATCCTTTGTTGTGTCTGTACGTCGTCAACATGCCCATTCAAAAGAAAAATGCCCACACGATGTAACAGAACAAGACTGACATAATGAAACAATTGGAACAACATCGTCACATGAAGAATTTCATGAAGATGCGAATTGTGGCGATTTGTATTATACATGGTGGCCATTTGGATTTATGCATTTTTTTTGGGTTTTCCCACCCACGATTTATTTCTATTTTTAGTATGTTACACATAATAAATTTATGAATATAAAATCGTTGAAAAACTTTCTGTTGCAATTTGTGACAGGTCATATGCTAAAATGAATGGACTATAACTGGAGTATCTGGAATAAAAAATAATACAACATTGAATACCTATCACGATTATATCTGCAATTAATATTATATATTTGAAAATAGTTACTAAATAGCACCTGCACATTATTATTATTGCTATTATTATTATTGTTGTTGTTGCTGCTGTTGTTGATGTTGATTATGATGACTGAAATGCAGTTGGACTTGTACTTGAACTAACGTATTTGTGCCTGGAATTGTCTATTGTGATAAGTGTATGCTTCGAAGTACTTGTGGTAAGTGTATGTTTCGAAGTATTTGTACTTAAACTTTATGTACGTGGAATTGTACTTGATCTAATGTACTTGATCCCGATCCTAGTCAGAAGTGCTAGTCACTTATATGAAGGTCGTGTTGCAGAGATCAGTACAAGAAGTCACAGTTGCGAGTCATTGTCGGCGAACACAATCTGACATTGACGGAGGGAACAGAATCGACGTGGATGATCGACGGCATATTCGTCCACCCAGAGTATATACCAGGACGAAAAGACGACTACGACATTGCCATCGTCAAACTGAAGGGTAGTCTTGAGTTCCGTCACGAGGTGTCGCCAGTGTGTCTGCCGGAGACTGGAATATCAAATGGTACAACGTGTGTGGCGACGGGATGGAGACGCAACTACGGTGAGTCAGCCGTCCAACTGTAAGACAATGGCTTAATAAGATTATCTTTGTTAGCATTTTCATTTCTCCTCAATCCTGTTTTATAAAGTGTTATAGTGGATAGGTTCAATGGCCGGCTGGTAGGATAAAATGTAATGGCGGAAACGCTGTACTAAAATTGGCAACTTAACTTAATAAACTGTTTAGGCATATGGCCTGAAGAGGTTTCATTATCGGAGTGAATTGTAATGGACTTGCGTTTACCGGTTAACAATACATTAAAACATCACTAGACAAATAGACCAGATGAACGTTATGATTTGTTTTTTAAATACACGTTACTAAAGACAATGCAATTTTTTACTTTTGGAATGTGCAATTTCAGAACTAGCAAACTACTGTGTTCACCAATACAAATGAACTGATAAGCGTTTCAATATGTATGTTGTTAGCATAACGGTCAGAATATATAATAGTCACTGTTATATATTTGTTAATTAAATTAAACTGTTATAGTTTCCGTTAGTGAACAGCTGTATAAAATGGCTTCTATAGATTATCAGGACTGAAAAACATGAATTAATTCAAGACAGAATGCACTATATGCCTGTTTTGCTTTTGACCGTCTAGTAGGATCAAATGTTAAGGACAGAACGCTGTACTAAAATTGACAACTTAAGTTAATCAACTGTTCAGTGATATGGCCTAAAGTGGTTTTATTAAGCGGATGGCACTGTAATGGACTTGCATTTACCCGGTTGACAATATATTAAAACATGACTAGACAAATAGAACAGCTAAACGTTAAGATTTTTTTCTCTAAATACACGTTAGTGCAATTTTATACTGTTGGAATTTGCAATTACAGTACAACCAAACTACTGTGTTCACCAATACAAATGAACTGGTAAGCGTTTCAATATGTATGTTAAAAGCACAACGCTCAGAATATATAATAATAATAAAACTTTATTTTTACTCCGTCAAATCCGGGACGGCTGCCCCGTTCACGGGTGTGTACAAGCATTAAAATACTAACTAGCTTAAGATTATAATTAGTCTAGGTAAATAATAAAATAATAATAACGATAGGCTATAAAACATGTTAAAACTGTACAATGATCCTCTGAGTAAATTATTTTAAATATATATTTACAAATTAAATTGCATTCGTTAAAAGTAATATTAAATGTGTCAAATATAAAAACACTAATACCATGAATACCACAATGATAATAAATAATGAATACTACAACGATAATAAATAAGATAATATGTAATATGTGTGTTAAAGTCCAATGTCAGTCATGTAAAACCCATTAAGTTGAGAAGAACAATGTATTTAGTTGTTTCTTAAATTGAGGGAGATTGCCGTTGTTGAGCATGTTCACGGGAAGTTTGTTCCACAGAGTGGGGCCAGCACAAGCAAATGCATGGCGGCCGAAACGTTCTAAGTCCACACTAGGAACTTGCAAGAGTAACCCGCTTGCAGAGCGTAGGGAACGGCGTGGTGTATATTGGTGTACTAGTGCCGCAAGGTACTCAGGCGTACCATCGTATAATGCCCTGTGCACAAGAACGAGTATCTTAAACCCAATACGCCTCCCAACAGGCAACCAGTGCAATTTCCGCAGTATTGTCGTCTTGGACTGCCGATCGCCCTGCTGAATCTGGATAACAATTCGAGCCGCAGACCGCTGAACCATTTCCAGACAGTGCAAGTGACGGATAACGGAGGAGGTGTCAACGAACTGGCCACACATGTTGACGCGGCTTAACGATATAGGAGTACGCAGACTTGGCGAACGGATGACAATGGCTTCGGATTTGGTGTCGTTCATCACGAGTCTGTTGTCATGGAGCCATATTTTCATTATATAATAGTCACTATTATTTGTTTGTTAATTAAATTGAACTTTTATGGTTGCCGTATGTATGTTAGTGGACTGCTGCTACCAATGTTGAATTTCGATGTGTTTGTAACATAATACATTTACTCGTGTTGTAGGGTTGGACCATGACGATGTGCTGAAGCAGGTTCATTTGTCAGTTTATTTCGCAACCATTGCCACGATTCTGGTCCCTTGTGAACAGGGCAACATAACGTGTCCGGTGCGTACCAATAACCAAAAAAAAACAATTTGAGGAAAATGCGTACGCAAATAGCTGCTTACTTTTTTAAGTGTTTCGAAACCTTACTCTAATGACCGTTAAATCGTTGCTGTCTGTTGGTCTTTTTCAGAACATTGTCGTACTGCGATATTAAATATGGTAAACGTATACTGAACGCTGCATTGTGTTTAATCACAACTAAGAGATGTTCATTATTATATTATTCTGAGGGCGAAATATTCAAATTTTGTAAAATACTTTCATATTCTTTACCTGCAATATTTGCAATATTGCTGAGACTGCTGTGTTATCCGCAAATCCCTTTGGTGTTCGCAGAGTTCGCGAGATCCCACGTTAAACACGGCTGGTTCAGCTAATTCCTGTTAATAATTGTCACCCCTGTCCTGGTAGAGATGAGACAACCATTATACCAATACAAGTATACAAGTTATGATGACGTTGCACTAGGGAGGTGCGGTATAACAAGAGGGTGGATTTACATATGACAACCATTATACCAGTACAGGCATACAAGTTATGATGACGTCGTACTAGGGAGGTGCTGTATAACTAGTGTGTGGATTTAGATATGTCAACCATTATACCAGTACATGTATACAAGTTATGATGACGTCAGACCTGCCTACCCCAAAAACTTCCTGTCAGTAATCCATCTTCCCATTTACATTGATTTGTGTCAGATATTGTCAGGAAAAGAACGCCACTGTCAGTAATACTTTAATACTGTGACTATGACGATACTTGCACCCAAAACATAATTGTCTCTAATAAACTATGAGGTGTTTTGAAGCGTTCATTTAACAAGGTAAGGTAGATGTTCATAACCAGCATTGGTGGAAATCAAACGTGAAGAAGCGTAACTGTAATACAAATGCGTCTATACACATTGTAATTCTGATTTTATGAAAATTTCAAAAAACAGCATGTTGACTACAAAAACACGTCACGTCACTGTCTATTTGTGGTGTCATTGGGATTAATATTAGTAGCCGGTATACCTAGGGTCAGGCTATAGACTACACAGTATAGTAGCTTGACTACATCAAAGTCAAACACAAACACAAAGTCGTGCCGGGGGACGGCAAAACCATTAGTCATTACGTTACGCTAGTCGTTGACATCGTCTAGTCTACTGAAGTCTCAACTCTAGTATATATAAGCATATCCCTGTAAATGATAGACTAAACTCAAAATACACTAACTTAGTCTTAGAACAGTTGGTTGGCCTGACACTACAAGTACAACATCCACTCCTCTGTCACTAGTACTAGTCTAACGACGTAGTCAGCACCTACAATTATCCCGGCTATCATGTCATGTGAAATAGGAAAATAAATTTCGCGTATACGCAGTATGTAAAGTCGACCCCCTTCTTTAAACTTGACAATGCGGGCCATGTCTGCGTGCGTGTTATAAACGTTTGCACCACACGTTTCTTCTTGGCTGGTAGTGGTGCCGTTTCGACCCACGCCATCATTTCGTGCCGCGTGAGTCGTGACTTCGTCTTGTTTGAGCGCCATGAGCGCGGAAATGCGAATTTGTCGTAACGTTGTTTCCTATTGGTCAGATTATCACTAGAAGCAACGAATGAAAAAACATGTCACAACAAGCAGCGTATATATGCTGCCACCTGTTGAATGAAGTTAAGCTAAATTTGAGGAGCACGGAAGTGATTGACGATCATAGTGACAACGAAAGAATCCGTAATATTTTCATCCCTCGCCGTAATACCGTAATTTGAGGTTAATTTCCGGAATGATTCCGGACAATCCGGAATGACGTAGTACTAGGGAGGTGCGGTATAACTAGAGGGTGGATTTAGATATGACAACCATTATACCAGTACATGTATACAAGTTATGATGACGTAGCACTAAGAAGGTGCTGTATAACTAGAGGGTGGATTTAGATATGACAATCATTATACCAGTACATGTATACAAGTTATGATGACGTAGCACTGCGGAGGTGCGGTATGACTAGCGGTTGGATTTATATATGACAAAAAGGGGGCGGGATGCCGTGAATAAATGGGATGTTTAGATAACTTTATATGATATTCCTGTTGTAGGGTAACTCTAGTTGGTTATTGCAATGTCGGCAAGACGACGGACCGTGGAAGATGTACGGCATCTCAAGCAGGCGGATTCACCAATATGGGTATAGATTCGTGACAAACATTTTCACCAATTTTAGTTTGGCCAATATACCTAGATGTAAAATGACAATTAGCCGAACGTAACGCCCACTGGCACTAAAGATATTACGAACTTGTATGATTAAAACAATGCAATGCACTTTGGTAAGATTAATATAATTGTAGCTGGCATCGTGAAGCCTGACAAGTTGTTTCTGTATTTTAAGTACGATATGTTAACTACCTCTTACCATTTCGTTTCTATTTAAACAAAGAACATAGTCAAAGAATACTTCACGTGTGTTTCAACAGAGTATCATATGTTACCTACACTGGAGTGAGCAAGGTCTTGTCTTGGATGGAGGGGACAATGAACGGCACAATCTCGTTCAAAGGTACAGTTGCAATAGAGTTATTCCTAAATGTGTCAGGATCACTTCAGAATTATGTAAACACGCAGTCGTTGATGAAAGGATTTCCATATCCGCACACTGTTTGCATCCGGGATGAATCTCATGTTGTCTGTGACACGTACCTCCCTAGCAGCATTAACCCTGTCGTGGTCAGAACGCCTGAATCAACCCGACTCCCACTCATGGTCAGAACGCCCGAATACGCCCGAATATAGAGGCGCATTTTAACTGGTACTGGAAAACCATTAAATCCAATAACGGCAATTTATTTCGGCATTTAGCAGATGATAATATTGAAGTTTCATTGGTAAGCGTCAAAATTTAGAAATGTTGGCGATTTCCTTGGCTAAATAACGCCAACCACCACATGGTTTTGTAGTCGAACTCGGCGTCACACATTTTCCGTTCCCACATTTATACCATGCAGTGAATATTTTAATGGTGATTTTCAGCTAATGAGATTAAAGTTTAACATTTACTGCGGGCATAAACATGGATGCACCCGGGAATTATTCCAAAATAGTCCGCAGGCGATTTCTACGATTAAATGTTAACTTTTGAGCGGTCTATTTTGTTGTAAAGAAGTATTAATGCGCCGCGCGACGAAGCGGGTGATGTGTTTTAGGTTCGATGTAATTCTCGACATTGTCATTATGTCGAATTCCAGTGATTCGGACTTTGATGGGATTTTCGAATCGAGTTTATAACGAACGCCGCCATCGAAGGGGGAATGTTTTGCACTATGGTTAAGCATTTTAAATATAACACCGACTTAATAGTTCAGACGGGATGACGGCTATGATCACAAATAACGCCATTTTGTATAAAATCTAGAAAATACATGCACGCAGCATGTAACCGCTAATTATTAATGAACAATATTTAATTTTTTGTCAAACGTTTAGCAATTCATATTTATATAAGACATTTACATATATGACACACACTTGGCTAGTTACATCAGGAATTAGTTCTTCAGGTGTAGTAAAAATGTTATTTGAATCGGATCAAAAATTATTTAGTTATTTGCAGTTATGCAACCCGAGTATATCGCATGATTCACTCACAGCACAATCTCTTGATTTAATAGGATTCAATAACAGGCACATATTTGCATTAATCTGGCCTTGAGAGGGTTAAACTATCCACAAATGAGAGCACCACAGTAAGAGATTCAGTGTACGGTAACCCGGGACAACAGTTGCTGCTTCCAATAAACTGGACATGCCTACATCTTGATGTCACCAAGGAAAATGAGCTATTTGCATTTCGCTCCTATTTATTTTTAAAGATGCGTAACGTGTTGTGTAGCAACGTCATAATTTACGTCTAATACAACAGTGTGTGTCGTCGGTTATACGGTGTAACATACAACTCGCGCTGAAAAATGATAACATATGAAATCAAATCAAATCATTATTGCTATTTGTGTTTTGTACTGGATTGTGAGTTGTGTAGAGTTTAATGGTAATAAATTTCCTTTACCTTATGTCAAACATGCAAGTGTTTCAAAATATCATCATCACCACCATTGTGTAGCCGTAGTGTCTCGTGATTGGGCGATATGTCGTTTCCTGATGTGGGTATGTTTCAAAATATATCTGTGAGTATGTTTCAAAACATACCCTTCCTTTGTTCATACAGGGTCATGCAACCGTTCTGCCGTGTTGACCGGGTCATCTGGAGTGTTTGGCACGGTAGGAGATACGTACAGCATCAACGAGAAATGTCAGTGGAAGATCGAAGTTGATGAAGGCCAGGTAAAATTCCCCATTGTTTACTTAATGCCAACATACACCATTAGCAAACACAGTTAGGCGCTTACGCCGACACGAGCGCTGAACGCGAAATCGAAGTTATTGAGTGTTACGTCACAGCGTCTGCGGTCCAATCAATTATCTATACACAAGGTTAAGAAGAGCAGGTGATTACGTGATTTCACTGTCCGCCATCTTGCTTTCCCTAAACCATCGATAATAGGAGTCAGAGGACAATTTACTAGCCGCGATTACGCTTCAGATTTGGAGCGTGAATACCTCTGGGGAGAGCCTAAATATGTGTACGCGATAAATGAGTGTTCGTTATATGCACAAATGCCGCGTTACTTCGAACTTAAACAGCAATAATAATAATTGAAAACTAATTATGCAGCGTAACATTTCGGCCTCTTAGAATCACAAACTTATGTAGAACGTTGAGTTTGAAGTATATGACGACTTATTAAAAAAGATCTGCGAGTCCCTTGTTGACAACTGCAGTGATGCCACCACCAATCTACAAAAGTCAGTGGATGCTGCGAGGCGCTGTGCCAACCTGTAGAAGTGAACTAAATATGTTTATTGGACTCCTTCGCCTTAATCTTAGATCTATTTATTTCCATTGTTAGCAGTGTATGCTTTATATACTTTATATGGCTAAGTGCATCAATTCCCACTTCCATTAACTTTTTTATTGAAGTCGATCGCAGAGCCGCTTACTGACCGGTTAGCAAACAGACGTTGCTTTCAGTTCGCTGAAGCTAAGGACGTACGTCACAATCAACATTTTCCATGTGACCTCCGTCAAACGGTACCTTAGCCACGAATGTTGATAACGGGTATATACGTGAATCACATTCCTATTGCTGCATTACATCTCATGAATCTAACATTCCCGCATACAGTTTTCACTTTAAGAATTCAGTTTTTGTTATACAGAAGAAAGACAATTATGAAGAAACGCTTTTTTGGTTAGAATATCAACAAAATATATGATCGAATGCACAGACGCAAACTATTTTGATAGCTTGACGGAGCTTTTGTTAGGCATCAATTCACACGATGGATAGGTCAATAACACTAACTTTGGAATTAATAAAAGATTACCATGGCATCCGGTCTTTCAGTACGTTTTAGTTGTATATTAACACGTGACACCAGTGTGTACAATTAGTATGTGTCCCTAATGTACAACCGTGAGTTTTGGTTTTCAGCAAGTGCAACTGCTCTTCCACAAATTCGAACTAGAGGAATCCACTAATTGTGAATACGACAGAGTGAGCATCTACGACGGAAGTGACGACACTGCACCACTGATACGCACGCTCTGTGGCGGTGGTCGACCACGGGCCATAACGGCCACCGGGAACGTTGTGTTCGTGTCCTTCTTGTCGGATGATACAATTACTGGTTCCGGCTTCAGGATCGGCTATCAGAGTCTTCTCAGAGGTATTGTCGCATGACCTGGTTAATGTGTTAATGTGTGAATGTATCGTATGCAGTGGCAAGTGTGTGATTACCCAGTGAGGCGATGGTGTGTCATCTCACTACATGCTGAGATGTGTCAATCCAACACGGTCACTCACTTGTTTCTAGGATTGTAAAAGATGTACCTATTACAGGCCTTGTTTGGGACATTTCTCAGCATAACTTAGTTTAATAATAAATAATATATGGGTAGTGTATTGTGTTCACGCCATGTACCAAAACGTTAATACACGCTTTGATTTTGGTGATCAAAATTATGCCGCACATTTGTATATTTTTTGTACGACAATAAGTTGCTCTGTTTCATAAAAAAAGTATGTATAACGGTTTTTACTTTAGTAAATTGATAAGGCAATTATATCCTACGTATTAATTTTTACATAAGTTGACGTCGTAAATATATAAAAAATCGTATTTCTGTTACACTGTATGTTGTCATTCAAATAATCATTACATTGTGCATTATCGACTGTGGAACAATGTTATTTTATGTTACATTGAATGATGCAGTGGTGCAGCGGCTGTACTTGGAGGATCAAAAGGCACGTTTAGTGTTAATCCAGACATTGTACATTACCGACTGTGGAACAATGTTTTTGTATGTTACATTGAAGGATGCAGTGGTGCAGCGGCTGTACTTGGAGGATCAAAAGGCACGTTTAGTGTTAATCCAGACATTGTGCATTACCGACTGTGGAACAATGTTATTTTATGTTACATTGAAAGATGCAGTGGTGCAGCGGCTGTACTTGGAGGATCAAAAGGCACGTTTAGTGTTAATCCAGACATTGTGCATTATCGACTGTGGAACAATGTTATTGTATGTTACATTGAAGGATGCAGTGGTGCAGCGGCTGTACTTGGAGGATCAAAAGGCACGTTTAGTGTTAATCCAGACATTGTGCATTACCGACTGTGGAACAATGTTATTTTATGTTACATTGAAGGATGCAGTGGTGCAGCGGCTGTACTTGGAGGATCAAAAACAAACGTTTAGTGTTAATCCATACATTGTGCATTACCGACTGTGGAACAATGTTATTTTATGTTACATTGAAGGATGCAGTGGTGCAGCGGCTGTACTTGGAGGATCAAAAGGAACGTTTAGCGTTAATCCAGACATTGTGCATTATCGACTGTGGAACAATGTTATATGTATGTTACATTGAAGGATGCAGTGGTGCAGCGGCTGTACTTGGAGGATCAAAAGGCACGTTTAGTGTTAATCCAGACATTGTGCATTACCGACTGTGGAACAATGTTATTTTATGTTACATTGAAGGATGCAGTGGTGCAGCGGCTGTACTTGGAGGATCAAAAGGAACGTTTAGCATTAATCCAGGCCAGTACGAGAATTCCATGAGATGTGGATGGAAGATACAGGTCGAACCTAACACGGTAGGCGATTGTTTGGATGAATTCATAACAATATAACAACCTGTTCAGTTACACATTTAATAATAGTTACACCAACTTCTGACTAACCGACTGTAATTGCGACTCCAGCATAATTGCGCCTTACGCTGAAAGTCGCACCTTGTCGGTGTCCGCACTCACTCCTTGGCAATGATCAGGACATGTAGTTTCATTTCAGCGTTATCTAATACTTCATATCATCCTTAGCTTATTAGCAATTCCATCCATCTGTTGGTGACTTTCACTCTGTACATGATTATGAACACGCTTAATCTTTTGGATTGGTTGGGGCAATGAGGTCGAATTTTCCGAGGATATCGGCACCGGAAAGTTATTTATTATTATTATTATTAATTGTCACCATTATTAATTGTAACCATTTAAGTTATGCTTTCACCCTTAACGGCATTACGTGTAGCATATCATAATACTAACAGAACTCCCCAGTGGCGCCTCGTATAGAATGACTGACAACTCTACTTGGCTACTGAAAAAGTAGATTACTCTAATTAACTACTTTTGTGTACTTTTGAAATAGCCCGCCAATTAGTAAACCAGACAGTGCATGGCGCATGTAAGCGAATGTTTATTGAAAGAGGCAAGTGGACCTCGGCGCCTCAGAGATACACCTACAAACTCACGAGTTAGCATATTAATTTAAAGATGTTCATCCAGCCTCCTGAAGATTCAGTAGTTGAGTGTATGTTGTTTGTTGATTGCAACTCAACACTTTGTTCTATTTCAGCGTGTGCGATTGCACTTCCTGAAATTCAGCGTGGAAGGATCCAATTGTCGATACGACAAAGTTCAGATCTACGACGGAAGTGACATATATGCACCATTGATAAGAACACTCTGTGGCACTGTGCTACCGGGTGACATCAAAGCCACCGGAAACGTCGTGTTTGTGACATTCACGACTGACGGCTCAGATACATTTGATGGCTTCGCTATACAGTATTCGTCCTTCATTCCAGTTGCAGGTAGTAATGTTAATGTTCTATGATGTACCTACATAGGAGGAAGCTTTTTATAATTCACAAGCTGAATACAGGTCGATTTGCAAACGTTGACTAGTGTAGTAGACAGTTTTTGTAACTCTGTAATAGTATGTCCATAAACACCAGCTTAACAAATGTAAACTGTATGATAGTTTTATGTTAGTAATACATTGCAATCAATACATTAGGTAACAAATATTATTATCCGTCCCGGAAACTTCCACTTTTATATAAATTATAGCAACCTCAAATGTGTTCAATGCATTGATTATTTAATTAGGTGGTGTTCAACTATATATGTATGACGACATCTAAAATGGAAGCATGTTCACGGTCACTGCAGGATGTGGCGGCATTGCGGCGATTATGACAGATCCTGAGGGAACGTTTGGCATCACAAAGACACAATATGAAAACCGCATGAGCTGTCGGTGGAACATTCAAGTCGATACTACCAAGGTAGGCAGAATAAACGAAGATATACTGATGGTGCTGGATGATATAATTTACGTGTGTTGTAATTTGGCTTACGGGTGCTGCTCAATGTAAAGATCGGAAAAAGGTGTAGACGATACAGTATGTTGCTATTATTGTAGTTGTATGTTTTATTTTACCACCCATTGTGTGTTTCATTACAATATAGCAAGGCACGGTGGCAGTGAGAGCGGAACGATGCGTTACACGGGGGTGGGAGATATTCAGTAATAAATTTACGTATTGATTTTTAAAATGTTGGCTCGTTGATCTGTTGAAAAAATACATAAAACATTAATTGTGCGGCCAATTTTGGCTACGGTAATCTTAGTTGAGTCAAGCACACACACACACACACACACACACACACACACACACACACACACACACACACACACACACACACACACCACGCGCACGCACACACACACACACACACACACACACACACACATACACACACACCACACACGCAAACAAACAAACAAACACATACAGCGTACATACACCTTCAGTACACCAGTAACACTGACCTGAACTGACAACATTATTATCACAGAATGTCTTTCTTTCAAGTAATCATTTGTTTATTCAAAATGCAGATAATTCGACTGGAGTTTGTCCACTTTGACGTCCAGTTCAATGCAAGATGCCGCTATGACAAGGTCGGAGTTTATGACGGCACTAATAGTTCAACGCTGCTGGGCACGTACTGCGGAAGTATGATGCCGGGTGATGTCATTTCCGGTAGCAGTTCCCTGTTCGTTTCTTTTGAATCCGACAGGTCGTGGACTGGAAATGGTTTCGAGATTAAATATGAAGCCATAGAGTCACTTGCAAGTGAGTACGCGTACAGTAGTTCATTTGTTTTCCTTAAATGTTATTTCTCTATCAAACGAAAGGTAAACAAGTCATGATTTGGGGCCTGAGAACCTGAAATAAATTAATCTTCTGCACCTAAGTCAAGAAAAGACGCCGGTGGTTTACTAAAGAACAGAAACTGCATTTCATGTGCATCGCCATTCGTAGAGTGAACCTGTCGTCACAATGATGTTCCACTACGTTATATCAAAGGCGTGGGCATATGTCCTTATTCTTCTCCCGGGTGGTGATTGGTCAGCCATCAGCGGAAATTAGATTGGACTAAAATATCCCAGTTTTGGAACAAAGTCTGAGTAAAACACTGGAATTATAAAACTAACTGTACATTCAAATGGTTTGTTTTATTAACTCTTTTACGATTAGAACACCACCGTGTTGTTAGCGCGAACGCGTGTGCGCATGCACGCTTCCGTGAGTGGGTGCGTGTGTGCGTGCCCTTGTGTGTGCGTGCTTGTTCCAATGTGTGTGCATTGTTATTGTAAATATATTATTTATTGTCTAATTATTCCGTTAACTATATGCCACTGCTTATAATTGTGTGTTGTACCTGAGTGGAAATAAGTCATGTTATAAAGAAGAGAAGGTGTGTATGTTTCGAACTTAACTATAATGCCTATATTTTCTGTTTCTTTTCTCATCAGTAACAAAGCACGTGTGACTTATATGAAAATGTGATGTGGTAGTGGATATACTTTACAATACATCGTTGGATATTTTAGTTCTAATAACGCATGAGTTGTGGTTGCAATATATGTGTTTCCAGACCCATGCCATGGCTCTGGTGCAAATATGAGTGGGGAAGAAGGCCAGATCTGGATAACGAGTCGTCAGTACACAAATAATTTGCATTGTCACTGGCAGATAGACGTTGCTTCAGAGATGGTAAGTTCAATTGACCTATCCGTTACGTATCTCGTGACCTATTGCCTAGCAAAAGTTACGTCAAACAAAAAATGGATGCTAAACACATGGGAGTGTTTGGGCATTCTGTTGCATTTTACCTTGTAGAAATTGTGACCCATATACAGCCTGTATTGTGTTTGTTATTTTAGCGAGAACTACAACCGGGAAACAAACTCACGCACACGCACACACGCACACACGCACACACGCACACACGCACTCAGAACGCAGAACTCAGAATCAATTTATTTGACCTATAAATACGATACATATACAACGAATAACGCAAGTAATAGATAAGGTCGGGAGACTCCCATTAAGATATATAATATCGTTGGCACAGGAGCCACCCCATAAATATAAATAACAACACAATTTACATGACCCAAATCAGAATAGCATATGTCTAGTTTTATTGATGATAATTACTCAATGTATCAACATACGTACGTAATATAAGGACTGATTATATATACTCGTGCACACATTGACGTACATATGGATACTTTGGTATATATTTCAAAACGTATTTCGAACTACAAATAAAGCAATTATGAATACGACAACTGGATTCATAATTTAAAATTGAAAAGATTTTTGTGTATGTTGAAAAACCATATAGACTGTCGGTGCAAATGTTAGTAATGATAATACTGGGTGTATTGTTAACTGTCTCTACTATGTTGTGCTTAATGTTTTGGCAAATTCAAGTTTGGATCTGGACATATACTTATTATTTCTTTCACATGTACAGAGCTGATGAATATCATAGATGTGTGTGTGTTTGGAAAAACATTGAAGTAGTAGTTTAAAAGATTGTTAATTCATTTGATGTAACATTTTCATTGTCATCGAGCTTTAACAACTGAAGTCTTTTAAAAATAGGAATTGTGTGAGCCTTATATTTACTTAAGGATATTATTCGTATAGCTTTTTTCTGTAATTTGAAATTTCGATGTGCCTGATGACCCCATAAAAGTAAGTCATCAGTGATATTAAGGAGAATGCGACGAGCATTGAACATAATATATAATGTATTAAGTGGTAAGTTTAAGTTTATTTAATATGCTTATTGTTTTAGATATCTTATTTGCTATTTTGTATGTAAGACTTTGCCAGTTTAAATGGTTATTTATTGTAATGCCTGAAAAATGAAATCATTTACACATTCAAAGTATGCCCCATCTATTTGTAACACAGGGTATCCTACTTTATTTTGAGGCATATAAAATAATGAAGTTGATCTTTTGGGCATTTAGTGACAGTTTATTAGCTTTCAACCAATTGCTAATCTTTGGTATTTCTTTGTTAATATTTTAAACTTGGGATTTGGCCTTCTGAATCGTTAGTTTGCAAGTAAGCGTGGTGTCGTCAGCATACTTTATGAATTTGAAAAGTTCACTAGAAATTGCTATATCATTTATGTGTATAATAAATAAGAGTGGCACATAAAATTGAACCTTGAGGGACACCAGTGTTGATGACTATTTATTTATGTGTATAATAAATAAGAGTGGCACATAAAATTGAACCTTGAGGGACACCAGTGTTGATGACTATTTCCTTAGACTTAATATTTTCAATTTCTACGTATAAGATTTTGTAAATAACTCTTATAAAGATCCGAAGCCTTGCCATTTAATCCGTAGTAATTTAACTTCTGTACCAATATATTGTGATCAATTGTGTCAAATGCTTTTTGATAATTCAAGGTATATATTTATTGGAGTAACCGATTTATCAAGTTCTTGTATAATTCTGTCCATGATTTCGAGTGTAGCAAGCTCAGCATAATGTTTCTTTCTAAACCCATATTGGCTATTGTAGTATAGCGCTTTGGAATGTAAGTAATCGTGGATTTGATCAAACATAATCCTTTCAAATTTTTTTGGAAATCACTGGCAGGATAGAAATAGGACGCACACACACACACACACACACACACACACACACACACACACACACACACACACACACACACACACACACACACACACACACACACACACACACACACACACACACACACACACACACACACACACACACAACCACACACAACCACAAGCACACGCGTACACAAATGTACATGTATACACATACGCAAGCTTGATTATTTTAGTATCTTAAACCGCACCTCACAAAACATATTACGAGTATCACACGATTATGCAACATATATTGGGGGTGTCTAGTCGTGTGCATGTAACCAAAAGGTTAGAAGTAAATCTCCTCACAATCCATATCCTTGCAGCGCGTCCACCTTCACTTCGAGCGGTTTGACGTTCAAGACGCCATCGATTGTGCCAACGACAGCCTCGTCATCACGGACAGTGGAGCTGGAGACGTGACTTACACTTTGTGTGGAGACAACGTACCTGGCGATGTGACGTCATCGGGCAATGGTCTGTCGGTCGTCTTCAAGACTGACGGCTCAATAACAAGGAGCGGTTTTGTGATCACGTATACGGCACGCGCTGTAACGCATGGTATGAGGCATGGGATTATAAATAATTCTTTACCGTTATAATGGATTACGTTGTGTATCATGGCGTTCGTCATGGTTCCGCATGTGGACCATTGGTTGGTCATCCCAACACATCTTCACTCATATCAGTTATCAAAACTCATAATTTGAGTTATTAATTTTATATCTTTAGAAGACACCCCAAACCTACACTTCTTTTTCAACTCAGAACAGATGTTGCTCCCTAAGTCATCTCAACGGATTGACTCGTTGATTTTCCCCTTTGGAAGACCGAAAACACATTAAAGTTCCATGCATATAGAACTGGTACACAGAAGCAGCATGACACAATGCTGTGCTTTTGTGTAAACCTAACCTAGGCCACACCGATACACCAATAACTCAATTACAGCACGGAATCTAGCTGTTCTCCTTAAAAATCCCTCAGATGTCGCAGTTACAAGTTTAATCAACGTCAAATTCGCCGTTGCAAAATCCACTACAACTGCTCTTGCTAGCCTGTTGAATGTGGCTTTTCATTTTTCAGAGTATTGCTAGTAAACAAATGACAACACTACAATGTTTATAACATTGCTTGGCCATTGTCATTACTTGTTGTTTTCTATCACTGCCACTTCAAAATTCGTTGCTATGGTTTCTTGTAACAATTTATGTTGTGTCATTTTAAAGAGCTGAACAGTATTACTTATCAGGCCCTTTAATCTAGACGCAACAGGCTCATTTATAATAATGGAGACGTTTAAATGAGAACGCAGTGTATGTCGAAGCGTGCATAGGCATACGCATGTTTGTGCAGCATGCATTAATTGTTTGCTGTAACATATCCGTTCCTTCCCACGCAGTTCCTGATGTGTGTGGACAACCCGCAATTCCGCCAGAGATCCCCGAACGTTCTCGTGGCTCGGAAGCAAAGGAGCATTCTTGGCCGTGGCAGATCAGCCTAATCTTGTTGCGCTATGGTCACGTCTGCAGTGGAAGTGTTCTGGATCATCAGTGGATTGTCACATCTGCGCACTGCGTGTACGTATGACGTTTCTGTCTTACCTCTGTTTAATCCTAGTAGAACCCTTGATTGCCGTGGATATGTTTAGTAGGATGCGTTGTGTCAACCTGTAATTATTGACTCTCAGACATTGAGATATTTGCGGTTACATTCACTGATACACTGATACTGGCTTGGAAAGTAAGACGGCAGTGCAACATAGAAACATTTTGTTCACCGATTATGATTCATGGAACTCATTTTACGTCAATAAACACCAAGTAGGAAAATTCCATATATAAAACGAGTATCATGCCATTAGAAAACACGCTACCATATTAGTATAATTGTACTACTACTGGGATAATTATGAGTTATAATACTTGAAATTAAACCGTATGTTTTGCTAGCCCTGTAGAGTGACACCTACTTGTAGGCTACTTGCCATGACAAGCATCCACATAACTGGAGTATCTGGAATACAAAATAATACAACATTTAATACGTATCACGATTATATATGCAATTAATATTATATATTTTCAAAATAGTTAGTAAATAGCGCCTGCATATTATTATTATTATTATTATTGTCGTTGCTGTTGCTTCTGCTGTTGTTGTTGTGGTTGATTATTATGACTGAAATTCACTTGGACTTGTACTTGAACTAATGTATTTGTGCCTGGAATTGTCTATTGTGATAAGTGTATGTTTCGAAGTACTTGTTCTTAACCTAATATACATGTATTTGGAATTTAACTTGTTGAAATGTACTTGATCCCGATCCTAGTCAGAAGGGCTAGTCACTTATACGAAGGTCGTGTTGCAGAGATCAGTACAAGAAGTCACAGTTGCGAGTCATTGTCGGCGAACACAATCTGTCATTGTCGGAGGGAACAGAATCGACGTGGATGGTCGACGGCATATTCATCCACCCAGAGTATACACCAGGAAGAAGGGACGACTACGACATTGCCATCGTCAAACTGAAGGGCAGTCTTGAGTTCCGTCACGAAGTGTCGCCGGTGTGTCTGCCGGAGACTGGAATATCGAATGGTACAACGTGTGTGGTGACGGGATGGAGACAGAATCACGGTGAGTGTGTCACTTGTCAGATTGCCATTGCCTTCAGCGTAAGAGTGGTCGTTATTTACTGTACGTAATAACTTCCCAATAGTTCACCCCAGTCTATAAAATAAATACAAATTTTTACCATCCAGTCCAAGTAATCACCTCACATATAACGTAGAAGTAACTGACTTTTTAAACACTCACAAATAACGTGTGCTGGTCTACGCCCACCCGTGGAACAATACCGCAAAGACAAGCGCCGTCGCCAATACAATATCTTGAACTTAAGCTCTCTCACACGACATTTCATTTCTGCTTCTCGTCTATTGCGGCATTGCATGCAGCGAAATAAGTGTCATTGTTTTTTCTTCAAATACGTCGCCAATTGGTAGATCAGAGGTCAACCATGGTGCAAGAAAATGAATACGTATAGTTCGAGGCGAGTGGTTCTCGGCGCCTGGGAGGAGATATATTTACAAGGCTCCAAAGTTAGCATATTGATACGTAGATAGTTTGTGCAATATTTTAAAGGTGATCTCAGTGAACCCGCTTTAGCAGACTACATCTCTTCTTGCGTATGTTGTTCCACTTTGACCGAGCTTTTATTTTCATGAACAATTAATTTCATTCAAGTTTCTTCCACTCTCTTAAAGGGATTCTTTGAGAATGTTAATCTCATTGTAATCTATGCAATTATTAGGTAAAGCTGTTAATATGATTATTTCATGTAATGCTAAGCTTTTATTTCATTAGAATTATGTTTTATTAATCACTAATGACCCTGACAATATATTGAACAAATTAAAAAGTTTCTACACTTTGGGCCCACCTTCAAGATCCGTATAAGGCATGCACATATTCGGGACTGTCCGTCAGACTTCAATTAGATACGCCGAGTTAATAGATGCAAGAAATACGTCATCTACATGTGTGTATATGGATTAGCCACCGCCATGCGAATGAGTCGTGGCCAATAAAATTATCAAAATGAAACGTGGACCAGCTGCTGTTTATGTCACAGATTCAGCAAAGAAAAATATATGGAATAAACGGAGAACGAACATAGCGACAGTTAATGACAGACGGATTGATTTAAAAGAAAAAACACCACCTCTCCATGCACGAAGCCGCCGATGGCGACGCTGGGCTCTCGATGTCATATTGAATGATTGCCATTGTTTTTGTTGGAATATAAAAACTATGGTACTATCAAGTTCCTTTTTCACTAGGTATATATGGCCATACATTTTGCAGATAACAGAAACTTACTGAAGCCGAGAAACATTCAATAATGAAACCATTTTATTTGCACCATAAATCCAGCTGCTATTTCCATAAGCAGTATAAATATATTATACATCACTACTTACGGTATTAACATAGGATAGGTAGTTATATACTTTCCTATCTATAAAAGATTAAATTTTAGTTAGAAAAATGTAGATCTATAAAGAGCATAACATTATAACATTATAACATATATTGCATCAGTATAAAAACATGTTTATTTTGTACTGGGAGTGCAATAATTATTTGTTCTGCCCATCATTTAGAGTAAAAGATATTGAATTTGTTTCTGTCGAACTCCCGTTTCGATAACAAATAAAATCGCCATTGTATGATGGAAATAAAGTTATAAAATTACAACATTTTAAAAGTAACGCATATTTTAAAACACTGTTTTCAGTAATCATTGGTATATTTAGCTCAAGAAGATCCCAAAAACATTTTGAATGTTGTGGAACATTTATATTTTATGAATTTTATAAATTACTGTTAAAGCAACTTTTTCGACACCTTTTTATACACTACTCCCAGTATAGTTCACTTAACACAAACTTGTTTGAACAATTTTTTAAGAATATGCTGTAGAACACAATCCAAATATGATGAGCATAAGAAAGCATACATTTTATTATGTACTCCTACTTTGCAATATATTTCCAATGTTCCTACAAATAAACAAAGTTGAATTTAGGAAACTGAGCCTAAATATGAGTTCACTAACATAACACTGTGCAGATTAATTCAGTTTAGATATTGGATTATGGGACTTATCACCAAGTGTACAGCTGGCTAAATGGAACAGAAATACATGAGAACATTGGTATGTTGATTCAGTCAGACTAAAATCCCAATTCAATATTTTGTCCAATTTTAATTTGCTTCTACATAATTACCTGTATGCATTGGTCATATACAGTGCATTCCAGATAACTCGAACTGACATAAGTGAATTTTCGCTAAATTAACTCAATCTTTTCTTATGAAAAGTGTACAGTAACGGTAAAGTAACATGTCAAAATAAATGTTTAATTTGATTTTATCGAGTACTATTATTATCAAATGTTCTATTCACACGAAGCAGCGCAATTAGATCTGATCTATTATTAGATTTTAAAAATATATTCATTGGTAAAACGTTATGTATACTAGAGTGCAGATCTGCTGGTGTCTAAAATTCGTGCATCGCAAAATTCCGTGGCAACACGGTATTGTGTACTTTTTAACATTTAACTAAAACTGTTACATTGAATGATGACATGCCAGCCAGGTTTAATAACAATCGTAGCTGTAGCATTAAAAACAGTCTGTGAACATACAAATCTCACAAGTTTATGTTTCGGTTCAAATAAGTGGGGAAACGGGAATTTAAAAAAAAACGGCTGAATTAAAAAAAATTAAAGGCAAGACCCGTGGCGCAGGCGTAGGCGTAGTCGTAGACACACATACCCAAATCCCAGATTTAGGCAACAAAATTACAAACACGACCAGGTTAATCCTCTTGCTACGGTTGCATATACTTGTATTTTAGTGAGCATTTTCGTTCACTGCATGTCAAATACTGGGCAATGCAGTTTTACTAACTAGAAAGGCGAGACCCTTGCCTAGGGCTAGGCTAGGTACTGACATAGACTCAGTGACAGTCCCAGCGGCAGCTGACACCGACTGCAGCCGTCCGCGTCGGCGGATGTTATAATTCTATTTAATCGAAACGTTACTCGGCTGACGGCACTGGGAAGCAGAATAATTAAACACTGCATACGCTTCCTACTCTTATGAAAATAGCTGTCAATATGCATATGTCTACAAATTGCTTATTTACAATGCCATTGCTTGAATCAACTCACCTCGGAATCTAACAAGTAAACTGTGTGTGTGACGTCAACGGTCTGTGTGCGTGGTTCACTGCGCGTGCATGAATATTCATTATATTCGGGCTGCAGAATTAATCAACCACGTGGCAACAAGCACAAATATGGAAGACATAAGTAGCAGAGAAAGTACTTATGGGAAATTAATACGTTTTGATAATGTACACCTCGAATGTATATTAGCTTACAAAGAATCCATTTAAAGGTGGCTTCTTTGCTCCTTTTAGTTTCCCATCCACCGAGTCTACTGCTACGTATAAATTATATTTGCATAATGACGTCACGTGTTTCTGTTAATTACAGGAGTAGAGCACGGTGTGGTGCTGCAGCAGGTTCGAGTGCCAACCAACAATACTTCATTCGGCCGACACTTCAACAACGCGACGATGTCAGTCCCATGTGAACGGGGTGACAATACTTCGTGTTTGGTAAGTAGCAACAAAACTACGCTTGGAGATAGTCACATATGTCACGAGATGAACTGTTTATTTGGTTTAAGAGAATCATCATATTAGCAACTCAATACATCATGTTATGTTATACTTCGTTAATTATTATTATTATTGTTTATTACTAAGATTTATGTAACGTCGTGACGTTCATAGGTGCATATATATATATATATATATATATATATATATATATATCATATATAATATGTAATCTGTAAGTATATAACTATTATATAACTAAATGCATGATATAATTTACAAAATATTAAAAGTATTATTACATAGTTATAATACATTAAAGTTAATGCATATTGTATAACAATTACATAGATCAATTCATAATATACAGGTTCATGACAAGTTAACTCAAGCACCATTCATCATTGGAAATAAGCTGCTTAAATAAACGAGTTTTGAGGAGGATCTTGAACTTAGCAAGAACGTCTATTTTACGCCTGTTTTCTGGCAGAGTTTCAAATTGTTGATGTAATATTAAAGCTTGAGGATGGGAAGTCTGTTGTGAAATGGAAGTCGTGGATAATGAGAAGAAGGACAATAAATTGTTATGATGTAATGTTGTGGAGCGCGGTGGTGCAGTGGTTGGAGCTTCCCACTATCGACCGAGAGAACCCGGGTTTGAATCCTGTGCTGCGGTGTCGAACCAAGGACAATTTTTTTCGCTCTACGTTGCTCCAGTTCACTCAGCTGTATGAATGAGTACCTGACTACAGACAATGGTGACTATTTGTATAAGAATAGTCTTCGCGCATTAATTGCAGCGTGGCTGGATGTTTCCCAGAAGTCGAGTTGGTGTTCCATTGGACAGGTCTGCCAGGGAGTAAAGTATAAAGCGCTTTGAGCAGTTCTGAGGACTGGACACTGCGCTATATAAGAACTGACCTTTACTTCACTTTTTTAATGATGGGATAATTCTATCGCTGCAGGGGAACACGAGCTGGTCACTGCAATGCCTGCAAGATGGGGCGTGGAGACTGCACGGCATCTCAAGTAGGAGGGTCGTCTATCATGACCATAGATATGTGACACAAATGTATACGACAGGTTCTACCACACCGTCCCAACCGCGTGACACAAGTGCACCGTCATTTGTTGTCTACACTGGAGTGAAGAGATTCGTGTCGTGGATGGAGAAGACAATGAATGGAACAATCTCGACCAAAGGTACAGTTTCAATCTCTGCCACACGTGTCTTAATGATGCGTTCCTGTTTTGTGTTTAATCGTTGTACTGTGCAAGTAGATTCGCTAACAATAGGAGACTACATATTTCATAGTTTATATATTCATTGTGACATAATCGACAATGTTATAATTTGGGTTATTAGCATGGTATATTGTTATTCCAAACAGATCTTTTCGTTCTGTGCGATTTCATCCATGTCAATGCTATCTATTCAGTATATTGATGACAAGTGCTGCTGCTTTTCCGAGACTGAAAACGTGTCAAAACAGTAACATTTATCAAGGAATGCAATCATAGGACACGGATTTAGTTGTCATACTTTCTTTTTTGAAATACGTAGCTATTGAAGGCAATATTAAAGAAGGTAACATATCATTATAAACAGCATGAATCCTATAAAACTTGTGTTTAATTACTACGACAGTGTTTAGTATGAGAGGGAACTTAGTATCTTACCATGTTGTTAAATAGTCGTCAATAAGGAAAACGCTTTGCTTGAAATTAAATACCTTCACCCTTTATGCATATAGGTTCGTGCAGCAATCAGTCTGCCGTGTTGACGGGGCCGTCCGGAGAGTTTGGCACGGAAGGGGACAAGTATAGCGCCAACGGGGAGTGTCAGTGGAAGATCCAAGTCGCCGAGGGACAGGTGAACAGTGGTTATTGAATGTATATCTCCGAAAAGACGTGTCGTCTTTTCTCTGTTCCTGGTGTTTCATAATACTTTGGTACATACAAAATATTATATGTGTAATGAAAACCGCTCGCTCAAATCGATCAAGCGACAACACAACACTTGTGTGGGTCAGTCCACTTCCTAATGTGGCAACGACACGTCATTATTCAACTAATACTCTCTTGCTTTGGCGAATTTACTTAACTCTGCCAGGCACCACTCAAAATTCCCACTGACAACGCCGAATTCCAACTTGTGACAGCTACTCTATGATATCTGTCTCTCACTCAACTCCTGGGCACGCCCAGTCTATTTAGCCACCACACCTGGCTTGTTGCATAACATCTCGTTATGGAATTTGCACCAGCGTGACCTTCTGTAGTCTGTCCCCTGCATCTACCGTAGAACTGATTAAAACTCGCCATCTATCCTGTTTCGTAACATATGCTTAAACATAGTTGCACGAGGTTTCTCAATATAACGGAACCACAACTTGAAAGCAGTTGATAATTTCCCCACAAACTTGGAACATGGAGAGAATGATGATGCCAGTATGCATGATCGTTTCTCCTAGCCGGTCTAATGAAGTAATAGCACCCTCGTACAAAAATATACACCACGCTTTAAATGGCCACTTCACTTAGCTGTTTCCCAAAGCTATGTTTCGTACAGGATATATAATAAACTGATGAAATAACTAATTATTCGTAATAGAGTCAGTCGGTTTTGTTTCTCAGCTAGTGCAGCTGCACTTCCTCTGGTTCCGACTCGAGCAATCCACCAATTGTGAATACGACAGTGTAAAAATCTACGATGGAAGTGACGACACTTCGCCATTGATGCGCACGCTTTGTGGTACTATTCGACCCGGGGATATCACAGCCAGCGGAAACGTTGTGTTTGTTTCTTTCACGTCTGATGACACAATCAACAGTTACGGCTTCAGGATCCGGTATACAACCGCGCTTAAAGGTAATGCTGAATGATTTAGTTATTTCATTGGTTAACACACAAACATATGTGAATTTTCCTAAATAAATATAGAAGAAGATAAATAAATGCAGAAGACTTTGTGATTGACCCGGGAAGCGTAGGTTTATACAGTAAATTCATACCATGATATTTCAACAGCTTGCTGATATTATACACCCATATTTCTATTGCTCTAGTAACACTAATGGTATAGAATATGTCATTCATGAACTGTGATATCATGCACTCAAGGATGTAGCGGTACCGCGGCTTTTCTGGATGGATCGGAAGGAATATTTGGTGTCGATGCGTCCCAATATGTCAGCAATATGAGGTGTCAATGGAGGATTCGGGTAGAACCAACCAAGGTATGTGACGTACAGTTAGACATCGAATGCACTACATATAGCCTAATTATAATTGGTAGAAGTGTTTGTATATGTGCACTGTTCTGCCAATCTGTTACGAGATGGAATAGCAACCTGATTGGTTTAAAAGAAGGAAGTCTGTTCCTAGTTTTCATTAATAAATATAATGTTCTTAAGACTACATAAAAACACACGTTCGCCAAATTGTGTTTAGGTACATTAGTAAGCCCGTAAGACTGTTTGCAAGTTGGAAGTTTCCAACTAGAAACATGTTCAAATGGCTAACTAAACATCATGTTATGAAACAAGATTCATTGGCAATATTGTGGAGCCGGGAGGAGTTAACATCAAAACCATTTGAAGTTCAATGATGTCTCACTGTCCACCGTTCGACACCGAGTAGACTTCGTGTTACATATTTCTACGCCCACTAATTCCGGATGGAGGAACGGACTGCCTCCACTTAAATGTAAGCAATTTCTTTGACTAGTTGTCACAATCTGTGGATAGTGCGATATTACGTTTTGCAATACCTTAAAACATGAAGCATGAACCAAACACGTTTTAGTTAATTGAAGAAATTCAAATTAAACAAAAAAACGCAATAGATTGTCAATTTATGTGTGTTCATTGTTCAGATCGTTAAGCTGGACTTTCTGAGCTTGGACATTAAACCCCTCATCGGATGTAACGACGACAGAGTCAGCGTGTATGACGGTTCGAGCAGGTGGGCACCACTATTGGGCACATTCTGCGGACGCATGTTGCCGGGTGATGTCGTATCTGCAAACAACAACTTGTATGTGTATTTCAAATGTGGCTCCTCAAGGCAGGGGAATGGCTTCAAGATCAAATACACAGCTGTAGACTCCGGTACGTATCTAATCACGCACGCATTAATGAATATTGACTTATTTTAGGAATCTAGTATACTCCCTCCCATGGAGCTATAAACCAAAGGTGGCAGTTATCAATACCACAGCAGTAACTATAATAAATAACTAACCACAACATAGCGTTTTTGAAGTGCATTGCCAGTTGGTAGATCAGAGGCGAATGGTGAAAGGAAGCAAAGTAACTTCGAAAGAGGCTGGTAGATATGAGCACCTGGGAGGAGATCCACACACTGTGGCTCAGTGTCAGCGTATTAAAATATAGATGGATGAATAGATTAAAACGGCCTGTCTGCAGTAATGGAATTTGCCTTTCTCAACATACGACATATGATATTATGTTGATAGTTTATCAATAATTCCACAATGTGAATCGGTCCACGCAGCTTGCATACAGTAATGTAGGAAGAATAAACGTTTAACTCCCAATAAAGGGTGACAAGCAATTACAATAGTCTTCGTCATTTTTGTGTAGGAGCAAATACATGGGACAATGATGGTATTTTTGTATGAGTCGTAAATTATGTATATTCGTTCAGATGCTGCACCTTGCAACGACACGGCTGCAGAACTTAACGGGAAATCAGGAGAGTTCTGGATCAGCAGATCCCAGTACAGAGCTAACATGCACTGCCAGTGGCTCATCACGGTAGAAGATGGAAATGTAAGATTAGTATGTTTAGTTGGTTGTCAAGTATTACATCTAACGTAATGTTTCCTCTTGCTTATGTCTGGGTTCGACGTTTGCTTGTTCCAACACTGACTCTGGACTCTTCTGTCCCCAGTAATGTTTGCAGCTGATCAGATCCTATTCCAACATGTTTTTTCAGAGAGTCGATACATGTCTGACGTGACGTGATTGATAGCCACAATGCAGTTTTATATGCCAGTTTTCCTTGTGCAGCAATGCTCGGTGACCTAGCCTTCTTTCCTACATTGCAGTAATGTAACTCCAAATGTCCTTTGCATAGCAGCGAAGTTGAACGTTTTAAGATACACATATCTAACTCTCTAGCTGACACCAGCCCTTGGAGCAACCACGGAGAACTATTATCATTACTACACATATCTACCTCTCTAGCTGACACGTGCCTTTGGAGCAACCATGGGGAACTATTATCATTATTACTGCTTATTGATCTTGAGTTCGTAACAGCAGCGTCGTCTCGGAATATGTCACTATACAATGTGTCCTCTAAAAAAGTAAATATTTCAAAATAACTACTTTCGTTTTTCCTTACGTACACCAATCGGAAGATCTTAGGTCAATGGTTCAAGGACATTGAACAAGGCGAGTGAACCTCGGTGGCTCAAACTTTTCCAGTGCTCCAATGTCTGTTTTTTAATTATGTCTACCTGTTGTTAATACAAAAGTATTCTTTGCAGCGAGTACACTTGCACTTTGAGCGATTCGACTTGGCAACGTCCAGCAACTGTTCTCGGGACAGCCTTGTCATAACTGATGGCGTCACAGGACACCTATTTCACACGCTGTGTGGACAAGATATCCCCGGCGACGTGACATCTTCAACCAACAAACTATCAGTTGTTTTCAACACAAGCTACTACAACTACAATTCCTCTTCGAGGAGCGGATTTGTGGTCACGTACACATCTAGGAAAGTAATTCCTGGTATGTATTCCTGAAAGCATCTACTCATACATATAGACCATATACACAAATTACACACCATCTATTACATTGTTATAAATCAGATTGTGGATATATGTATGTTCAAATGTCCGAATAATTCACCTTCAGTTTCGTGTGTTTTAGGTTGATATTTTAAAAATAATTTTTTTTTTTCAACAGGAGCTTCTGGCGGTGTTGGGATCTTGGTGGGTTCAACAAAAACGTTATGTCATTCATTCAGACAATAATGTCATCTACAAAATAAGTCGCTGGACGAGCCTAGCAATTTTGAACATTGCAGTTTTTAAGTGAATGCAATATGCTGGCAAAATTGTTACTGCTATGAAAGACGTTATCATCAAATATTATGATTTTGTAGTTTCTGACGAATGCGGAATGCCACAAATACCACACCAGATCCCTCGTATTATTGGTGGTTCGGAGTCTGTGGAGCATTCGTGGCCGTGGCAGATTAGCATCTCTGTAGAGACGTATGGGCACAACTGTGGCGGAAGCATTATCGACAACCGTTGGATCGTCACGGCAGCCCACTGCGTGTAAGTTGCATATTGATACACAGGTATTAGACACATGCTACTGTACTATTGTTCTGGACGCTGGTAGGACAACACATTAGGCCTGGTTGGGTGGGTGGGTAGTGGTTGATTGGTTGGTTGATTGGTTGGTTGGTTTGTTTGTTGGTTGGTTGGTTGGTTGGTTGGTTGGTTGGTTGGTTGGTTGGTTGGTTGGTTGGTTGGTTGGTTGGTTGGTGTCGCCTTTAGAAGTCGACCGCGGACTTGTGCCAGCTCTTTCGTTGGCCTACCTGATATCAAATATAAAAGAGAGTTGCAATAACAGGCTTCCCATTCATTCACTAGCATGAATTGTCTTGTAAATTTTGAATGAATGAATGAATCGTTTATTATATAATGCTATGATAGATTAAGTAGACATAGTCACAGTTTGATCTTAATCCCGTTGCTCAGCTTCATTTTATAACAAATTAATATTGTACCTGCTTGCATGGTAATGACCGTATTACCACTAAAGGTGTGAAAAACATCCTGATGCATTTGCCATGAATCAACCATACTATTTTCCTGATTGTAGAGAACTACTCTAGCAACACGCACATATATATAATATTATAAACAATAGAATATATAATATTTAATATAATAGTATAATATATATATACATATATATATATATATAAATAAATATATATATATATATAAATATATATATATATAAATATATATATATATATATATATGTATATACACATGTCATCATTCTTATTATGTTGTATAATATTCAGATTATATGTTTATCCGTCGATTAAATAAGTAGTGGTGTTTACCTACAAAAAACCTATGCTTCGCGTATGGTTTGTTTGAGGTTGTAGCAGCCGGCTATGTTTGTACAATTTTTACTACAATTACTTTTAGATACATTTACCTGTTACATAAGTAGTTTATGAGACCTACTTTTACTTACTATTTCATTGGAAAACTTTTCCCAACACTGGTGAAATGGACATTCATGCGAAGTGTCATATATTCTGTTAACGTAAATGGTTCTACCATTGTAGTAGGTACGACAGCATTGGTGCGTCCCAAATGCGAATTGTTGTTGGTGAACACAATCTCTCAAAGCCAGAAGGAACAGAATCCATCTGGGCCATCGACCACATCTTTAAACATCCAGACTATAACGGACGTAGCAATGACATCGCCCTTATCAGACTTAAGGGCAGTCTCGAGTACCGCCGTGAGGTTGCGCCAGTGTGTCTGCCCAAGAAAGAGGTATCGCCCGGTACCCAGTGCATCTCGACTGGATGGGGTCGCACTCGAGGTGGGTATGACAATAGTCGGCCAAAGCCAAGCTCCAACATGTGTCCGCAGTACATACAATGTAATTAATGGCCATTTCGCCGATAACTTGTTCAACAGGAACGTGCGTTTATTTTACCTTGCTATTTAGATTTTCCTAAATATAATGCTATGTTGAGAAATTCAGCTTCTTAATTGATTCACTATTATATTTATACTGTCTAATGATAACAATAATAATCAGATAACTTCTTGGAAACCAAGACGCATCAAGACAAAAGGATTGGTCAATCTCAAAATCCAAATGCAGTATTGCAGTTGTCAAAAGATGGGTCAAGGCGCCAGGGAGCTATAGTGGATAAGCAAGGTTGTAAATATAAGTTTTTAAATGACGACGGAATTTTGTAATATTTTCAACTGATCTAACACAAAGAGGGAGCATATTCCAAAGAGTTCCAAACAGAAAAGCCCTAGTTCCAATGTTAGTGTTGACTCTAGTTATTTTCCCTCGGCGTTTTTATATAATGTTTAAATACTGTCAATGTAATGAATATGTATTCCGTATTAAAGTTTTTAACTCGTATTTCTTTCGCCAAAATATTGATTACACGATGCGTTGACGTGTCATTTTTATTAGGCTCAGCTTATCCTTTAATACAACTGAACATAGTGTTGCTGTTTTTCCAGCAACGGGTGATAGAACTGTGCTACGCCAAGTTCAGCTGCCCAGTATAGCTACTTCCACGTGCAACAGCTTTGGATGGTGGTACGGCAAAATCACCGATGCTATGATATGTGCGGCTATGAAGATAACATGAAAGACGTCTGTAAGGTGAGCATGATACACGTTGATCCGGTAAATATAAAATATACTTAAATATACATAGATAGAGATGGAGAGAGGGGAGAGAGAGAGAGAGAGAGAGAGAGAGAGAGAGAGAGAGAGAGAGAGAGAGAGAGAGAGAGAGAGAGAGAGAGAGAGAGAGAGAGAGAGAGAGAGAGAGAGAGAGAGAGAGAGAGAGAGAGAGAGGAGAGAGAGAGAGAGAGAGAGAGAGAGAGAGAGAGAGAGAGAGAGAGAGAGAGAGAGAGAGAGAGAGAGAGAGAGAGAGAGAGAGAGAGAGAGAGAGAGAGAGAGAGAGAGAGAGAGAGAGTGAGGAGAGAGAAGAGAGATAACGAGGTGAGAGAGAAAGAAGAGAGAGGGAGAAAGGGAGAAAGATAGTGATAGATAGTTAAATTCGGGAAAAGGGACGCATTGAGAACGAATATTTCATAACAGAAACTATAGTATTGAAGAGAACGGATGAATGGAGATGAAATATAGGAGGATAAATGGAGACAATATTATGAATTAGTATTATCTTTACGACTATCATCTATGGTGATATACGTTTGTCTTATGCCACTGTACCAACGTTTTTCCAAACTTCTTCATCATTGACTCATTTTATCAGCGTTTCGTACAGTAATCAAACTCTTTAATACCAACGTCCGTATTGTCAAAACGTATTGCAATTATTGTTGTTGTAGTATTTTGCTAAGGGTTATTACAACATGGTAAGATTGTTTGGCAAGTGTTTGTAATCACACTTCACCTGTGGCCCACTCACTGCCACGTATGAATTGGTTTTGAAGCTCATCGTACAATGTTTCAGATCTGTACTAGTTCTATCAGGCTATACCTTTAACTGTTATATTTACATTCATGGTTAACTACCGCGTAACAGCCGACACAGCTTCGATGATCGATTTTATGTATGTGTTGTACGTATAGTTAGACCTTACAACTAGCGTTAGGACTTATTGTTTAGATCATTCAGACATGCAACACAATTTCACAGATATTTATATCCTGTGATGTACTAGCATCTTGCATATCATATTTCACTGTTTTCTAGATTGAATAAATATATTGTGTTTACGCGCCTCTGGGTTAGGTTTACGAGGACTTGGGTGTAGGAAGGGAAGCGCAGTTGTGTAGTGGCTAGAGCTTCGGACTCTAGACCGAGAGAACCCTTTTTCGAATCATGTACTGCTGTGTCGAACCTTGGGCAAGTTCGTTCACTCTACGTTTCTCCTGTTCACTCAACTGAGTATCTGGCTATAGATGGTGGCGGATATTTGTGTACGACTAGTCTTCTCGCATTAATTGCTGCATGGCTGGCTGCTTCCCAGAAAAGATCGATTAAACAGGTCTGCCAGGGTGTAAAGTGTACAGCGCTTTGAGCAGACCTGAGGACTGGATACTGCACTATATAAGAAGTTACCATTTATTTTGTGTATATATATATATATATATATATGAACTTTTTTTAAAGAAGTTGTTGTTATTATCATTCAAGTTACTATTATTATTATTACTTGAAGCATACGTTACCTGTGTTGCAGGGAGACTCGGGTGGTCCTCTTGTGTGCCGAGTTAACGGCGGACCATGGACGTTGTACGGCATAACTAGTTGGGGTAGTGCCAACTGCAATAGTACAAGTTTCAGGTATGGATAAAAGATTTTATGTCTAACTGCTATAGTGCATGACATACGGCACACATATAAATATATATTCTAGTTCACGAGGCACGTTTAGTTGAATTACTCACCGAGAAATTTTAATAATTTACAATATACTATCAATTATGATGCATTTTCATTGTTAACATATGAAATGTATCACCAATTTTAACAATTTGAATAGAACAGTTTTTGACTTGTATGCGGTATCTGCTTAATGCATGTTATAACATAACAAGCACACGCGTTTTGAAATACTGAAGTTGTCGCCATGGAAAGAGGGAAGCCTCAAACAGATGGTCCTTGGTGCAAGGAACTGTATGTACAAAACTACCAGAGTGGTTCGAGAGAATTGAAACACGTATTCTATGTGGTTTGTACTGTAAAATATAACCACAATACAAACATTAATGGTCAGTCAGATCAATATAAATTAATTGACGAGACATGATTACACATCAGACATGCCTGATGTATCCAAAACGTCAGCGACATGCATTAATACCACTGGATGAATTGATTTGTTTTATCGAACCGTAGTGATGACCAGATCGCCCACCAATACGTAATGCTACAGTTTTTCCTGGACTTTCTGATCTTATAATTGTAGAATATACCAATTATATATGTATATAAGTACATATCTTTGATCTGTTAGAATACATAACCGTCGGAGTTGGCCAAACTAGTTAGTCAGAATACTGTTTAAACACGTCGTGATTTTGTTCTCTATTCTGACAGAAAGCATCCTGGTGTCTACGCACGAGTGACCAGTTTGATAGGATGGCTTCAAGAGACGATGCACGGTAGAACACCTTTGTTTTGTTGTTGTAATAACGTACCTTCATTACAGGCCTAGACAATAAACCATTAACGTGCACTTACAGTACAGTACGTTTCGTCATGAATATTACCAGATGTTGTGGAGCTAAATGGTGCAGTGGCCAGAGCTTCAGACTCTCGACCGACAGAACCTGGGTTCTAATCATGTGCTGCGGTGTCGAACCGTGGGCAAGTTCGTTCACTCTACGTTGCTACAGTTCACTCAGCTGTATGAATGAATACTTGGCCATAGACACTGGTGGATAATTGTGTACGAATAGTCTTTGTGCATTAATTGCAGCATGGCATGAAGTCGAAATGGTGTTCGATTGAACAGGCCTGCCAGGGAGTAAAGTGTAAAGCGCTTTGAACAGTCATCAGGACTGGATACAGCGCTATATAAGGGGCCAGACTACAGTTAGTTCCAGACTACAGTTAGTTTTCCCATTGGTTACCGTACTAATTTTTATATGATTATATGAAAGTGTGACGTACAACAATTCTTTAACGTCTTACCTGCTTTTGTCATCATATCATTGGCATGCTGGTCGAGTTTAGTCCAAATCTAATATTTCTAGCTCTCATAAAAGGCCTGTATGTATGACACCCGTCAATATTTACGAATGAAGGCAGGCAGTTCTCCGACTAAAGGGTCAAATAGCCTAACTGCTGCCAAATATCCTTCCGCTCAATAAAATCATTTTTCTGTCAACAGCTTCTACAATCACACCTGCAAATCTGACTACACAAATGTAATTATGTCAGAGCATGTGAATTTTTTAAACAAATATTTCTCAAAAATACACTGCCCTTTTTTGTAACGAATCAGGAAGTCTACCTGGGGCATGAACCATTTAACAACTTACATTTTATATTATAATGTAGAATGAACATACAACCTCGCCTTAAAATACCAAATCTAACACCGTTCGCCATAGGAGCGTGCAGTGGGGATACGGCCGTGTTGACGGAATCGGAGGGCGAATTCGGAACGGTCGGGAAAAACTATGGCAACAACGAGAACTGCCAATGGCGAATTGAGGTCGAAGAAGGCCAGGTATGATGTCTCTCCTCAACATTGTTGTTAGAACACAACAATCTTCCAGCTAAGACAGTACTAAGTCATGCTCGTTTACATGATACAAATGGTGTATCTTTCATTTTGTAGCACAATTGCTATTTGTAAATAGTAATAAATTCGTCTTAAGCCACACCATTTAAGCCTATATAACCTGCAGCTCTATTGTTCACGTTTTGTGGGAAGTTAATATTTAATGATGTGTGTTATATTCATGCATGTGTGTTTTATAACCATATTAGTTTATTCTACTTCCTTCGTTGTTACTCTGGAGTATTCGTTTTACATGTGCATCCAATGCCGTTTTAATTGCTTATATGATATGCATTTTAATTTTCTAGTGTACGGAAATTCGGACTAGTAGAGCATTTTTAGTATAATTTGCATTCATATATCTCAATAATGATGTTTTGTATCTTGTCTAATACAACTGGACTGGTTATCTAGATAGCAGCACTGGAACAGTCGAGTATGTTACAGCTACTATATAGTCAACTTGCTTAATTACACGATAAAACGTACTGTTGTCTTAAGACTTGTTATTTCATACTTGCTTTAAATGTCTACATCAATATGACCCTTAGACGTCTGGTTCGCTTCCCGTATCACAATATTTAGTATAGCTACTTTAGTAATTGTGTACCATTATACAAGAATACGAATGTCATTTTAAATATTTAATTATTTATTAATTAATAATTTATTTTATATTTATTTATTCGACAGTAATTATAGACGTATGTCTTTGTACGTGTATTTTTCATAGGTTTAGCTTAGGCTTGATTAGTACAGATATGCTTAATGACGTTTTTAGTAAATTTATTTTAATTTTTTTTAATTTAACATTGTATATTGTTAACACTCCTAAACATAGTTTTTACTCTGGATATGTGTGTCAAAATAAAGTAAATTATTATTTTTGTTATTTACAGCAAGTGCGTCTGCACTTCGTCCGATTTAGCCTACAGTCGTGCTGTTCCTGCGATAACGTCACGATATACGATGGAAGAGACACGACGGCCCCAGTAATACGCTCGCTCTGTGGTTATGCATTACCTGCCGATATCTTGACCAGAGGGAATATCGTATTCATCCAATTCAAATCAGATTCCTATGGAAGAGGCGCTGGTTTTAAGATCCAGTACACAACATTTGTTCCTGCTGAAGGTAAGACGTAATATGAATACGACTGCTGATACTTCCATTTCACGTATTAAAGCATGTAGCTCTACATCGGAAAAAACTTTTAAATTTAACACGTTTAAAAAAATGTATAAATCAATTAAAAAGAAAAGAGTTAAAATAGTTGTAGTAAAAATATACAGCTTGTAGTTGAAATGCTTACGGTACTACCCTACTAGGGGACGCACGTGATTATCGTTTCCGGTCCGTTTTGATGCGATAGTTAACGAGATCGTACACTCCTGGAGCCCACCACATTTCGCGTGCCACGACTGACAATGACACAATTTCGTTGTTCCGGTATAACCATTATTCAAAGTCAAAATTACTGCGATATGCAACCAATTTGAAAATCATATCTTGCCTGCATAATAGTTCCCACCTTCTCAATAAACCTTCGTTGGGTGGAAACCTATAAAATCTACAACGAAGGTTTCTGTTGTGGCAATTACAGCCGTAAGCGAAACAGTACTCGCTCGTTCGCGTCGCCGGGCACCAAAAAGGGCAAAATAGCATAACACCAATATGGCAGCAGACGAGACTTGCATGCCCTATTCTAGTGGCGCGCAGTGGCGTAGTGATATGAAATTATTTCACCTCACGAAATATTTTATGCTCTTTTGACATTTAATATATTCTACATTAATCTGTTCGCACCTTTAAAACATGCATGCTTTCAGTTTTAAAGTTCCAGCATCATAGCCATATTATGTAGGTAGAACGGCACCATCAAATGATTTGATATACACTTGGTTGTAATTTGAACACTATGTCATCGAAAGTTCGAGGCAAGCATGTACTACAAATTATTTTGTTCTGTGATCATATTAGAATATGTTTGTAAGATGAAATTACTTGTTTGCTTGTTATATCGAGCCTAACACGATGCAAATGTCCGGTTGTTCCAGGATGCATCTACAAACCAGCTTCATTTAATAGCACAGCGGGACGCTTTGGAATCAGTCAGGCACAATACTACAACTACTTGAACTGCAGCTGGAGCATTCAAGTTGAAACTACTAAGGTAAATACCATAGCAATACTACCACTACTGCTGCTACTACCTCTACTACCTCTACTACCACTACTACCTCTACTGCCACTACTACCTCTACTGCAACTACTACCACTACTACCTCTACTACCACTTCTACTACTACTACCATTACTACCTTTACTACTACTACTACCTCCACTACAACTACTATCACTACTACCACTACTACCTCTACTACGACCACTACCTTTACTACTACTACTACCTCCACTACAACTACTATCACTACTACCACTACTACCTCTACTACGACCACTACCTTTACTACTACTACTACCTCCACTACAACTACTATCACTACTACCACTACTACCTCTACTACGACCACTACCTTTACTACTACTACTACCTCCATTACAACTACTATCACTACTACCACTACTACCTCTACTACGACCACTACCTTTACTACTACTACTACCTCCACTACAACTACTATCACTACTACCACTACTACCTCTACTACGACTACTACCTTTACTACTACTACTACCTCCACTACAACTACTATCACTACTACCACTACTACCTCTACTACGACCACTACCTTTACTACTACTACTACCTCCACTACAACTACTATCACTACTACCACTACTACCTCTACTACGACTACTACCTTTACTACTACTACTACCTCCACTACAACTACTATCACTACTACCACTACTACCTCTACTACGACCACTACCTTTACTACTACTACTACCTCCACTACAACTACTATCACTACTACCACTACTACCTCTACTACGACCACTACCTTTACTACTACTACTACCTCCACTACAACTACTATCACTACTACCACTACTACCTCTACTACGACCACTACCTTTACTACTACTACTACCTCCACTACAACTACTATCACTACTACCACTACTACCTCTACTACGACTACTACCTTTACTACTACTACTACCTCCACTACAACTACTATCACTACTACCACTACTACCTCTACTACGACTACTACCTTTACTACTACTACTACCTCCACTACAACTACTATCACTACTACCACTACTACCTCTACTACGACCACTACCTTTACTACTACTACTACCTCCACTACAACTACTATCACTACTACCACTACTACCTCTACTACGACCACTACCTTTACTACTACTACTACCTCCACTACAACTACTATCACTACTACCACTACTACCTCTACTACGACCACTACCTTTACTACTACTACTACCTCCACTACAACTACTATCACTACTACCACTACTACCTCTACTACGACTACTACCTTTACTACTACTACTACCTCCACTACAACTACTATCACTACTACCACTACTACCTCTACTACGACTACTACCTTTACTACTACTACTACCTCCACTACAACTACTATCACTACTACCACTACTACCTCTACTACGACCACTACCTTTACTACTACTACTACCTCCACTACAACTACTATCACTACTACCACTACTACCTCTACTACGACCACTACCTTTACCACTACTACTACCTCCACTACAACTACTATCACTACTACTACTACTGCTACTACTACTACTACTACTACTTCTACTACTACTACTACTACTACTACTACTACTACTGCTACTACCACTACTACTACTACTACTACTACTACCACCGCCACCACCACAACTACCACCACCACCACCACAACCAACACAACCACCTCCACATCCACCACCACAACTACCACCACCACCACATCCACCGCCACCACCACAACTACTACCACCGCCACCGCCACCACCGCAACTACCACTACCAACACCACCACCAAATCTAGCACCACTACCACCACCACCACCACCACCGCCACCACCGCCGCCACCGGCACAACCACAACCACCACCATCACCAACACCACCACCATCACCACCTGTTGGTCATATGTTGTGCAGATACTTTCTTGACACACAATCAATCAGCGATACAATGCTCATTTCAAGTTGAAATGGTCAATTTTATTACACTCACCCAAACCTGCATTTGAGTGTAGAGTGAATGAAATTTAACATGACTGTTGTCTTATCTAAATATGAGCATCTCAATAGTGCTTATATGTATAATTATTCTATATTCGATAAACTATGCAATTTTTGATATACCTACAACCATTCTTGATAATTTTTTCTTCAGATTATTCGACTGGAGTTCATCAGATTCGACGTCCAGTTTGACATTGACGACCATCACAATGCTTCGTGTAACTACGATAAGGTCAACGTTTATGATGGAGCCAACAGTTCTGCACCGCTATTGGGTATCTTTTGCGGAAGCATGGTTCCGGGTGACGTCATCTCCAGCAGTAGTTCCCTGTTCGTAACCTTTGAATCCGACACATCAGTAACTGCCAGTGGCTTTGAAATAAACTATTCAGCAATAGAAGAAGGAGGTAAGAACTGCTGGCGTTTTGTTTATTTGCAGCAGAAACTAGTTAAATTTGGCAACAACTAAACCGAGCAGTAAAACATTCAATTGTAACATTTCGACTGTGTTTCCGCTAGTCTTTACTGCCGCTCCTGTAATTACGTTTCAATATACACATTAAAGGTGCCATCAACAAATGATATGTTGTCCCCTTTATTCCATAAGTTCGACGTGCGATTGGCTCGAAATATTGGTCCTCTGCATTTTATTTACTTTCGTTCCTATTCCTGTACCTGCTTCAACACTGCCGTCTCAACCACAGGTCTTTCAGTTCATCTTTTTACATCAATGTCGTTCTCCACTTCTCTCCCAATCCAGTAAAAATACCTCGTTACACGATTCCACATCACAGTTGTGGTCGTCCTGTTCTTATAACACATAATTATTACCGTCATCAATGAATCATGCCGCCAGAAAAGCCATTAGTCACATGGCCTATTTCCGTTTTTCTCAGTTTGCCCTAAAGAGTAAGAGTAAATGAGAAACATTTATAAACGTGCATGTTGCATTTAACTATATTGAACAATGTTTATTAGAACGACACCTTCCACACCCATTTTGGGGAAACGTATTTTCAGAGTCCTGTGGCGTCACCTCAACACAATTAGGCGGAGAGAAAGGTCAGATTTGGATCACGAGGGCCCAGTATCAAAACAACTTGAACTGTCGGTGGCAGATCGACGTTGACGCTATAAAGGTAACGTACACCTTACATTACGTTAGCTGCCGTTCACTGTAATGGGGAAGACTTTAAATAACGTACAATCACGCATTTTCATCATAGAGAGAGAGAGAGAGAGAGAGAGAGAGAGAGAGAGAGAGAGAGAGAGAGAGAGAGAGAGAGAGAGAGAGAGAGAGAGAGAGAGAGAGAGAGAGAGAGAGAGAGAGAGAGAGAGAGAGAGAGAGAGAGAGAGAGAGAGAGAGAGGAGAAAGATATATATATATATATATATATATATTTAGCAATCTAAGTAAGTAATAAATAAGTATCCAACGAGAGAGCGTCGTTTATTTCTCCAGTGAGTCGTGAGTGATTACGCTTTTATAAATAACACTATCTTGTAGTTATTTAAGAAACATAAATACTGTTCATCTGTGTCGTAATATTACACTGTCATTCACGTAGAATAAACACACTATAAAGGTAGGACATCAAAATCAAGTAGACCCTTGCCGTCTTCTCATAACCACACATTGTTTCAGCGAGTGCACCTTCACTTCGAGCGGTTTGACGTTCAAGACGCCATCGATTGTGCCAACGACAGCCTCGTCATCACGGACAGTGGAGCTGGAGATATGACTTACACTTTGTGTGGAGACAATCTACCTGGCGATGTGACGTCATCGGGCAACGGTCTGTCGGTCGTCTTCAAGACTGACGGCTCAGTGACAAGGAGCGGTTTTGTGATCACATATACGGCACGCGCTGTAACGCATGGTATGGGGCATGGGATTACATATAATTCTTTACCGTTAAAAGGGATTACGTGCTGTACCGTAGCGTTCGTCATGGTTCCGTATGTGGACCATTGCTTGGCCCTTCCATCTTCACTTATATTAGTTATCAAAACTCATAAGATGAGTTACTACTTTTATACCTTTAGACGACACACAGAATCTACACTTTTTTTTAAAGTGATGTTTGGAAGACCGGAAGCATATCAAGGTTCCATACATATAGAACTAGTACACAGAAGCATCATGGCTAAATGGGTTTCTTCTAAGCCTAACCTAGGCCACAACATTACATCATGAACCCCATTGCAGCACAGTATCTAGCAGTTCTCCTTAACACGATATCAATTTTATATAGTATATTTCCATCACTTGTCACTGATGTTTTAATTATAAATTTAATCAACGCCAAGTCACCGTTGCAAAACCACTACAACTGCTCTTGCCAGCTTGTTGACTGTGGCTTTTCATTTTCACAGTATTGCTAGTAAACAAAGTTATAAAACTTCAATGTTTATAACATTGTTTGGCCATTGTCATTACTTTTTGTTCTCGTTAATTTCGCCCACTGCCAATTCTAAATTTGTTGCTATGGCTTCCTGTGACAACTTATGTTGTACTATTTTAAAGAGCTGTACAATAACTTATTAGGTCCTTTAATCTATAAGCAACAGGAACATTTAACTTCACTGCTGCTTGCCGCAAGACAGCCTAGACAACTTCGCCCATCTCGCTGTGATGTACGTTTTGTTCCCGGATTGTCTTTGTTGCTGCACTAATTGATGTATCCAGTTCGTCGCAGTTTGCATAAGTCACAATCAAAAATATGTGCGTGACCTCTGTCAAGCTTAACCTTTGCCAGCAATGTTGTAAACTGTTATATACATGAATAGCATTATTATTGCTGCATGACATCTCATAAATCAAACATTCTCGCATACCGTTGTCACCTTAGACACTATAATATATACGACGGAATGCACGAACTACCAAGTGTCCGGCAGCCATTATTGATGGCCTGGCGGAGCTTTTGCTAGGCAACAGGTCACGTGATCTATAGTTGAAATATAACATTCACTTCCTTTTCGAATTAGGTCAATATAAACGCATACATTCTGGTCATTATCTAAAAAACGTGTTTTCCATTCATCGCATGCGTGTGAACATTAGATACATCGATGCGTGCATAGGCCTACGCATTTTTGTGCAGCGTGCATTAATTGTTTACTGTAACATACCCGTTCCTTTCCATGCAGTTCCTGATGTGTGTGGACAACCCGCAATTCCGCCAGAGATCCTCGAACGTTCTCGTGGCTCTGAAGCAAAAGACCATTCTTGGCCGTGGCAGATCGGCATAATCATGTTGCGCTATGGTCACGTCTGCAGTGGAAGTGTTCTGAATCATCAGTGGATTGTCACATCAGCGCACTGCGTGTACGTGTGACGTTTCTGTTTTACCTCTGTTTAATCCTAGTGGAATCCTTGATTGCAACAACAACAATAATGTTTGATATGATATGTTTTGTAGGAAGCGCTGTGGCAGCCTGTAATTATTGACTCTCAGACAGTGAGGATATTTGCGCTTACATACACTGATACACTGACAGTGGCTTGGAAAGTAAGACTGCAGTGCTACGTAGAAACATTTTGTTCACCAATTATGATTGATGGAACTCATTTTATGTAACGAAACAATGAAGTAGGAAAATTCCATATATAAAAACGAGTATCATGCAATTACAAAATATACTACAATATTAGTATATAATAGTACAAATACTGGGTTAATTATGAGTTATACAAATTCAATTTATACAATATATTTGCGATATATGATACCTACTAGCAGGCTACATGCCAATACAAGCAACCACATAACTGGAGTATCTGGAATACAAAATAATACAACATTGAATACGTATCACGATTATATCTGCAATTAATATTATACATTTGAAAATAGTTACTAAATAGTGCCTGCATATTATTATTATTATTATTGTTGTTGTTGTTGTTGTTGTTGTTGTTGTTGTTGTTGTTGTTGATGTTGATTATGATGACTGAAATTCACTTGGACTTGTACTTGAACTAATGTATTTGTGCCTGGAATTGCCAATTGTGATAAGTGTATGCTTCGAAGTACTTGTGGTAAGTGTATGTTTCGAAGTACTTGTACTTAAACTACATATACGTGGAATTGTACTTGATCAAATGTACTTGATCCCGATCCTAGTCAGAAGTGCTAGTCACTTATGCGAAAGTCGTGTTGCAGAGATCAGTACAAGAAGTCACAGTTGCGAGTCATTGTCGGCGAGCACAATCTGACATTGACGGAGGAAACAGAATCGACGTGGATGGTCGAGAGCATATTCGTTCACCCAGAGTATACACCAGGACGAAGAGACGACTACGACATTGCCATCGTCAAACTGAAGGGTAGTCTTGAGTTCCGTCACGAGGTGTCGCCGGTGTGTCTGCCGGAGACTGGAATATCGAATGGTACAACGTGTGTGGCGACGGGATGGAGACGCAACCACGGTGAGTCAACCGTCCAACTGTAAGACAATGGCTTAATAAGATTATCTTTGTTAGCATTTTCATTTCTCCTCAATTCTGTTTTATAAAGTGTTACAATGGATAGGTTTAATGGCCGGCTAGTAGGATCAAATGTAATGGCCGGAACGCTGCACTTAAATTGACAACATAAGTTAATCAAATGTTTAGTGACATGGCCTGAAGTGGTTTTATTAAGCGGAGGGCAATGTAATGGACTTGCGTTTACCCGGTTGACAATATATTAAAACTTCTCTAGAGAAATAGAACAGCTCAACGTTAAAAATAATGTTGATAATTACACGTTACTAAAGACAATTGTATACTGTTGGAATGTGCAATTACAGTACAAACAAAGTACTGTGTTCACCAATACAAATGAAATGATAAGCGTTTCAATATGTATGTTGAAAACACAACGCTCAGAATATGTAATAGTCACTATTATTTTTTTGTTAGTTAAATTGAACTTTTATGGTTGCCGGATGTATGTTAGTGGGCTGCTGCATAAAATGGCTTCTATAGCATATAGATTATCTCGTCTGAAAGACATGAATGAATTCAAGACAGAATGCAATATACCCCTCTTTTGCTTTTGACCTGAAATAACTTTGTCCTTTATCTTCAGAGCGTAAATGAATATATGTACATGATATGGCAATATCTAAGGAATTCAAAATCATACCGACTGACAGCAAGAACACACAATCTTGTTTGTACATTGCAATTCTTAAATTTCTCCCTGTCAAAAATGACACCCGAATTGGCGAATTTGCCCTTCGTCTCTGGATGTTCTTTCAACATATATGATAGTGTCCATCGTAGAACCAAAGTTGAATTTCGATGTGTTTGTAACATAATACGTTCACTTGTGTTGTAGAGATGGACCAGGACGCTGTGTTGAAGCAGGTTCATTTGTCAGATTATTTCGCATCCATTGCCACGATTCTGGTCCCTTGTGAAAAGGATAACATGACGTGTCCGGTGCGTACCAATAACAAAAACAATCTGAGGAAAATGCAAATAGCTGCTTACTTTTGTTCAAGTGTTTCGAAACCTTACTCCAATGACCGTTAAACCGTTGCTGTCTGTTGGTCGTTTTCAGAATATTGTCGTACTGCGATATTAAATATGTTAAACGTACACTGAATGCTGCATTGCGTTTAATAACCCCAAGAAATGTTCATTATTATGTCATTCCGAAATATTAATTTTTTTATATAATACATTTATATTCTTTGCCTGCAATATTTGCAATATTGGTGAGGCTGCTGTGTTATCCACAAAGTCCTTTGGTGTTCGCAGAGTTCCCACGTTAAATACGGCTGATTCAGCTGATTCCTGTTGATAATTCCTATCCCCGTCTGAATCTGGGTAGAGATGAGACAACCATTATACCAGTACATGTATACAAGTTATGATGACGTATCACTAGGGAGGTGCTATATAACTAGAGAGTGGTTTTAGATATGACAAAAAGGGGGCGGGATGCCGTGAATAAATGGGATGTTTAGAAAACTTTATATGATATTCCTGTTGTAGGGTAACTCTAGCTGGTTATTGCAATGTCGGCAAGACGACGGACCGTGGAAGCTGTACGGCATCTCAAGCAGGCGGATTCACCAATACGGGTATAGATTCGTGACAAACATTTTCACCACTTTTAGTTTGGCCAAATTACATAGATATAACATGAAAATTAGTAGAACGTAACGCCCTTTAAATTGTCAAGATAAATAACACGAACTTATGTGATCTGAAAATACAATGCACTTTAGTAAAGTTAACATCATTGTTGCTGGTATCGTGAAGCCTGACACGTTGTTGGTGTATTTTAAGTACGATTGTTAACTACATCTTACCATTTCGTTTCTACTTAAACAAAAACATTCTTGAAATGTGCGAAAATAGTCAAAGAATACTTCATGTGTGTTTCAACAGAGTAACATATGTTACCTACACTGGAGTGAGCAAGGTCTTGCCATGGCTGGAGGGGACAATGAACGGCACAATCTCGTTCAAAGGTACAGTTGAAATTGTGTTATTCCTAAATGTGTCAGGATCACTTCAGAATTACGTAAACACGTAGTCGTTGATGAAAGGATTTCCATATCCGCACACTGTTCGCATTCGGGATGAATCTCATGTTGTCTGGGACAAGTATCTCCCTAGCAGCATTAAATAATCCATAAGGTAGACCAGTGGGCGGTCACCTGAGAAAACAGGTGCATCCAGTAAACTGGACATGCCTACATCCCGACGGAACATGAGCTATTTGCATTTCGCTCCATCAAATCTCCACTATCCAGGTTGAAATGAAGTGTTTGCCATGTCAAGCACTTCAGAGATCATCCGTAAGTGAAAATATGATATGCTAGAATGTGACCTTGAGTGAACTGACTGGCAATTGCTGGTCCAAGTGCAGAATGTTTTGGAAAGGGGACTAACACCATATTTGATACGCACTGTGGACAAGGGTGTGTACAAGGGTGTGTACAAGGGTGTGTACAAGGGTGTGTACAAGGGTGTGGACAAGGGTGTGTACAAGGGTGTGGACAATGGTGTGTACACCGGTGTGGACAAGGGTGTGGACAAGGGTGTGGACAAGGGTGTGGACAAGGGTGTGTACACCGGTGTGGACAAGGGTGTGGACAAGGGTGTGGACAAGGGTGTGTACAAGGGTGTGTACAAGGGTGTGGACAAGGGTGTGTACAAGGGTGTGGACAAGGGTATGGACAAGGGTGTGTACAAGGGTGTGGAAAAGGGTGTGGACAAGGGTGTGTACAAGGGTGTGGACAAGGGTGTGGACAACGGTGTGTACAAGGGTGTGGAAAAGGGTGTGGACAAGGGTGTGTACAAGGGTGTGGACAAAGGTGTGGACAATGGTGTGTACAAGGGTATCCTTGTGCTTCCGATAAGTACGATGTATGAGCGGTAATTCGTATAAGTTAGTCACATTTTCTTTCAGCTACGTACATTTAAATAGCCTTTGGGACATGCAATAACTTTATTCATCATAATGGTAACGGCATCTGTCAAGCTCTGTGAAAATACAAATTGACCTCATTGTTAGTTTCCACGGTTTAGCCGAAGTGCAACACGACGTCCGCATCCTTCGGCAGTGGGTGGGAGACTGCCTGAGACACCTAGAATGCATGCCATCAAGTAACGATGGCATTACTTTGAATGACACTTATTTCATACATCCACTTGGTTCTGGATTCGCGGAACGCTTCACCGTTGTAATCTGTGCCTAAAGTAGGAATCTGGTCTCCCTTATCAAGGTAATGAGAAAGTCAGTCTACCAAAGGAATAACACCACAAGGATATTCCATCATCCAGAATGCTCTGTAGCAGCATTCAGAGCGCACAGCATACTAAGCTTTCTTCTGGTTGATCAGTACATTGGTCCATTAACAGACACCTATTGTAGATGTCTCGGGCTGGACATAGGACGTGTGTAGATTGGATAATGATGCAAGTGCTCTAAAACCCATAATTACTGATTAAGTTATGAAACAAAGCTGTATCATATGGAAAACTAATAAAATAAAGACATTACAAAGATCTAGAAATTAGATGAACATGTGTTCGTCTATTAGACATACCATTCCCAAATAATATATGATATGTTGTACTGAAATATGGCGAAATCCAATAAAACGGAATATATCGACTCAATGGGGGTAAGATATGGACCCACCAACAAACGTTAACTATATCCAATGGAGAAATGTCGTACAACGGCCGATCTCTAAATTGATTAGAAGTTTAACTATAGTTGACCCACACAAGACATATTCTTATTCCGTTCAAAAAGAGAACGTTAAAAACGCAACGATGCAAAGAAAAAAGTGTCAACTGCACGCCGATTACATCATTTTGTGTTAAGATTCATAAGTTTATGTTTTTTTAATATAAATTATGTTAGAACATTTCTGGAAATAGCAGAGAAAGAAGGTACTTGCCAAAATGAAACATCTCACTAGGGTCTTGGCCAAATGATGAACTACAAATGTCGCAGGTTAATGCATTATATGTGAATGCATCGAGTACATAGAAGATATTTAAACAAGACAAGTGGGCACTGACAAATACTGTCTGTTGAATGAATACACCGTTTCCGTGTATAGTTATTTTATTTATTTTAAAGATGTATAACGTGTTGTTTAGCAACGTCATAATTTACGTCTAATACAACATGTTTGTCGTCTTTATGTTTTACTTATACGGTGTAACATACAACTCGCGCTGAAAAATTGTAACATATGAAATAAAATAAAATAATTATTGCTATCTGGTTTTGTGTTTCAAAATAAACCTGTGAGTATGTTTCAAAACATAGCCTTCCTGAATTGTTCATACAGGGTCATGCAATCGGTCTGCCGTGTTGACCGGGTCATCTGGAGTGTTTGGCACAGTAGGAGACACGTACAGCGTCAACGAGAAATGTCAGTGGAAGATCGAAGTTGACGAAGGCCAGGTAAAATTTCGCATTGTTTACTTTACGGGAACAGACACTATTAACAAAAACAGTTAGGCGAGTACACCGACACGAGCGTTGAACGCGAAACCGAAGTTACTGAGTGCTGCACCACAGCTTCTGCGGTCCAATCCAATACATGGATAGGAAGAGCAGGAGATTACGTGATGCCACTGTCCGCCATCTTGCTTTCCCTAAACCATCGATAATAGGAGTCAGAAGACGATTTACGCGCAGTGATTACGCTTCACATTTGGAGCGTGATTACCTATGTCACGTCTGGGGAGAGCCTAAAATTATACTAGTGAGTACTACTCGTAAAACTAAAAATAGTGGACGCGTATGTGCACGTTTTGTCATTATACGTCATGATAGGGACTGCAATATGGTAGCTGTGCTTTACGTCAAAGATGTCTTTTAACATTATCCGTGCATGTTGATATGTGGGTCCAGTCAAAAATAAAAGCCAGATTTGTACGCGATACATGAATATTCGTTATGTGCACAAATGCCGCATTACTTCGAACATAAAGAGCAATAATAATAATAATTTAAAACTAACTATGCAGCGTAACTGCTCGGCCTCTTAGAAACACAAACTTATATAGAAGGTCGAGTTTGAAATATATATCAGCACAATTGACGACTGTCTTAAAAGATCTGCGAGTCGCTTGTTGACAACTGCAGTGACGCCACCACTGATCTCTATATAAATCAGTGGTTGCTGCGAGGCGCTGTGCCAATCTGTAGCAGTGAAATAAATATGTTTATTGGTCTCCTTCGCCCTAATCTCTGATCTATTTATTTCCATTTTTAGTAATGTATGCTTTAAATGCTTTGTATGCCTACGTGCATAAATTCACACTTTCTTTAACTTTTTTATCGGAGTCGATCGTAGAACCGCTTACTGACCGCTTAGCAAAGAAATGTTGCTTTCATTTCGCTGAAATCAGGAACGTACGTCACAACCAAAATTATATGTGTGACCTCCGACAAACGTTACGTTTGCCACCAATGTTGATAATGGTTGTGTACGTGAATTACATTACAGTTGCTACATGACATCTCAAAAATCAAACATTCCCGCATTCATTTGTCACCTTAAGCATTGTTTGTTTTTGTTATAAAGAAACGCTTTTGTGGTTAGAATATCAACGAAATATATGGCGAAATGCGCAGACGCGTAATATGTTGATGGCGGGACGGAGCTTTTGCTATGCAACAGTTCACACGATGGGTAGGTCAGTGACACTGACTTTGGACTTAATAAAAGAAAACCATGGCATCCGGTCTTTCCGTACTTTTTAGTTGTATATTAATACGTGTCAGTAGTGTGTAAACTTAGTACAGGTCCCTAGTGTACAACCGTGAGTTTTGGTTTTCAGCAAGTGCAACTGCTCTTCCACAAATTCGAACTAGAGGAATCCACAAATTGTGAATACGACAGAGTGAGCATCTACGACGGAAGTGACGACACTGCACCACTGATACGCACGCTCTGTGGCGGTGGTCGACCTCGGGCCATCACGGCCACCGGGAACGTTGTGTTCGTGTCCTTCTTGTCGGATGATACAATTACTGGTTCCGGCTTCAGGATCGGCTATCAGACTATTCTCAGAGGTATTGTTGCATGACCACAAGGTATTGTCGCATGATCAAAACATACATTGAATAACTGTTTGATTTTTATATTTATGTAACACAATAAGCACTGTTTCATAATAAGTATGTATAACGCTTTTTATTTTAGTAAATTGATAAGGCGATTATATCCTACCTATCCATTTTAACATGAGGTGACGTCGTAAATATAAAATATTGTACTTCTGCTACACCGTATGTTGTCATTGAAACAATTATCGACTGTGGAACAATGTTATTGTATGTTACATTGAAGGATGTAGTGGAACAGTGGCTGTACTTGGAGGATCAAAAGGAACGTTTAGCGTTAATCCAGACCAGTACGAGAATTCCATGGCATGTAGATGGAAGATACAGGTCGAACCTAACACGGTAGGTGATTTTTGGATGAATTTGTAACAGTATAATAACCTGTTCAGTTATACATTTGATACTATTTCACCCACCTGTGGAGTAACTAACCGACAGTAATTGCGACTTCAGCATAGTTAAGACGAACGATTGTCGCACCAACTCCGTGGAACTCACTCCCTGTCAATGAGCAGGAAATATAGTTTCATTTCAATGTCATCTTAAAACCTGTCTTTTTAATACTTCATATCCTCCTTAGCTTCTTAACAATTCCATCCACCAGTTGATGACTTTTGCTTTGTATATAATTATGAAAACTTTGACTGACAACTCTATTTGGCTACTGAAAAAGTAAATTACTCTAAGTAACTACTTTGGTGTTCTTTTCAAATAACCTGCCAGTTGGTAAACCAGATGGTCCATGGTCCATGTAAGCGAATGTACATTGAAAGAGGCAAATGGACCTCGGCGCCTCAGATATACACCTAAAGATTCATGAGTTGGTATATTAATATAAAGATGTTCATCCAGTCTCCTGAAGATTCAGTAGTTGAATGTATATTGTTTGTTGATTGCAACACAACAAGTTGTTCTATTTCAGCTTGTGCGATTGCACTTCCTGAAATTCAGCGTGGAAGGAGGATCCAATTGTGGATACGACAAAGTACGCATCTACGACGGAAGTGACACCAATGCACCATTGATAAGAACACTGTGTGGCACTGCGCTACCGGGTGACATCAAAGCCAGCGGGAACGTCGTGTTTGTGACATTCACGACTGACGGCTCAATTACATATAATGGCTTCGCAATCCATTATTCGTCCTTCGTTCCAGCTGCAGGTAGTAATGTTAATGTTCAGTGAGGTACCTACATAGGAGGCAGCTTTTTATAATTCGCTAGCAGAATATAGATATAATACGATTTGCAAACATTGACTAGTGAAGTAAACATATCTTAAAAAGTTTTTTGAACTGTGTAATAGTATAAGTCCATAAACAGCTTTGCAAGTGTAAACGTATGACAGTATTTCGTTAGTAATACATTGCAATAAGTACATTAGTTAGCGAATATTACAAATATTCGTCCCCGAAACTTTCACTTTTATACTATATTATAACATATCCAAATGAGTTCGATATATTGATTATTTAATTTAGGTGGTGTTCAACTTCATATGTAGAGTGTTACTGTTATTGGCCCATGTAACATCAGATAGGACGTTTAGGTATAAATTATCTCTATCTGAGTGTGCCTATTCATCCGATTTAAGTTTGGGCATAATAAATATATAATAACTGTTATTATGACCTCGGAAATGGAAGCATGTTCACGGTCACTGCAGGATGTAACGGCAGTGCGGCGATGATGACAGATCCCGAGGGAACGTTTGGCATCACAAAGGCACAATATGAAAACCGCATGAGCTGTCGGTGGAACATTCAAGTCGAAACTACCAAGGTAGGCAGCATAAACGAATATATATGTCTGTACTGATGGCGTTGGGTGATATAATTACATGTATTGTAATGTGGCATACGGGAACTCTTCAATGTAAGCAGCACTAAAAGGCGTAGACAATACAGTATGTTGCCAATATTGTAGTACTATGTTTTATTTTACCACCCATTGTGTTTCATTGCAATTTAGCAAGGAACGGTGGTAGTTTTAAACCTTGGCTCGTCGAGCTGTTGATAAAGAATATATAGAACATAAATTCGTCAGTTTTGGCTACCGTAATGTTAGTGGAGTCACGTATGCACACGCACAAACACAGACACATACCACACACACCACACACCACCACCACATACCATACACACCACACCACACGCACCACACGCACCACACGCACCACACGCACCACACGCACCACACGCACCACACGCACCACACGCACCACACGCACCACACGCACCACACGCACCACACGCACCACACGCACCACACGCACCACACGCACCACACGCACCACACGCACCACACGCACCACACGCACCACACGCACCACACGCACCACACGCACCACACGCACCACACGCACCACACGCACCACACGCACCACACGCACCACACGCACCACACGCACCACACGCACCACACGCACCACACGCACCACACGCACCACACGCACCACACGCACCACACGCACCACACGCACCACACGCACCACACGCACCTCACGCACCACGCACGCAACACGCACTCACCACGCACGCACCACGCACACCAGGCACACCAGGCACACCACGCACCCCACGCACCCCACGCACACCACGCACACCACGCACACCACGCACACCACGCACACCACGCACACCACGCACACCACGCGCACCACGCGCACCACGCGCACCACGCGCACCACGCGCACCACGCGCACCACGCGCACCACGCGCACCACGCACACGTATGCACGCACACCACGTGCACGCACGCACACACGCACGCACGCACACACGCACACACGCACACACGCACACACGCACACACGCACACACGCACAAACGCACACACGCACAAACGCCGCACACGCACCACACGCGCACACGCACACGCACGCACACACACACACACACACACACACATATACACACATACACACACACACACACACACACATACACACACACACACACACACATACACACACACGCACACGCACACACACACGCACACACGCACACACGCACACACGCACACACGCACACACGCGCACACGCGCACACGCGCACACGCGCACACGCACACACGCACACACGCACACACGCACACACGCACACACGCACACACGCACACACGCACACACGCACACACGCACACACGCACACACACTTCACAGGTATTCACAATACATCTGTAACTTCGATGAACTTCCACATAATTATCACAGAATATCTTTCTTTCAAATAATCATTCGGTTATCCAAAATGCAGATAATTCGACTGGAGTTCGTCCACTTTGACGTCCAGTTCAATGCAAGATGCCGCTATGACAAGGTTAGAGTTTACGACGGCACGAACAGTTCAACGCTGCTGGGCACGTACTGCGGAAGTATGATGCCGGGTGATGTCATTTCCGGTAGCAGTTCCCTGTTCGTTTCTTTTGAAACCGACAGGTCATGGACTGGAACTGGCTTCGAGATTAAATATGAAGCCATGGAGTCACTTGCAAGTGAGTACTAATACCAGTAGTTCACGTGCAAGTGAGTACCCATACCAGTAGTTCACATGCAAGTGAGTAGCCATACCAGTAGTTCACGTGCAAGTGAGTACCCATACAAGTAGTTCACTTGCAAGTGCGTACCCATACCAGTAGTTCACGTGCAAGTGCGTTCCCATACCAGTATTTCACGTGCAAGTGAGTACCCATACCAGTAGTTCACGTGCAAGTGAGTACCCATACCAGTAGTTAATTTGTTTTCCTTTTATTTACTTTCTCTATAAAACGAAAGGTAAACAAATTATGGTCTGGGGCTTGATGTCCCACTACGGGTGTGGGCAGGTGTGGGCACGTGGCTTTATGGTCTGGGGCTTGATATCCCACTACGGGTGAGGGCAGGTGTGGGCACGTGTCTTTATGGTCTGGGGCTTGATGTCCCACTACGGGTGAGGGCAGGTGTGGGCAGCTGTCTTTATGGTCTGGGCTTCAAAACCTGAAAAGGTTAATCAACATTAATATTCTGCACCTAAATTAAGAATATCAAGCCGGTGGTTTACTAGAGAACAAAAACTGCATTTCATGGACAGCGCCATTCGTAGAGTGAACCTGACGTCACATTGATGTCCCACAACGGTATATAAAAGGTATGGGCACGTGTCTTTTTCCCGGGTGATGATTGGTCAGCCATCAGCGCAAATTAGATTGAACTGAAATATTTCAGTTTTGGAACAAAGTCTGAGTAAATAACTGGCGCTATGGTACTAACTGTAGTTTCAAATGGTTTGTTTTAATAACTCTTTAAGAATAAGAACACCATCATATGCCACTACTTATAATTGTATGTTATATCTGGGTGGAAATAAGTCATGTCATATACAAGAAAAAGTCCGTACGTTTCTTAATTAACTATAATGTATATTTCCTTTGTTCTTCTAATAATAACAAAGCACATGTGACATACATGAAAATGTCGTGTGGTAATGGAAATTAGTTAAGTACATCGTTGGATATATTAGTTCTAAAAACGCTTGAGTTGTGATTACAATATATATGTTAAACACGTTTCCAGAACCATGCCATGGCACTGGAGCAAAGTTGAGTGGGGCAAAAGGCCAGATGTGGATAACGAGTCGTCAGTACATAAATAATCTGCATTGTCAATGGCAGATAGACGTTGATTCAGGGAAGGTAAGTTCACCTGACCTATCCACCCCGTATTTAGTGACCTAATGCCTAGCATAAAGTTAAGTGAAACAAAAATGGCTGCTAAACATATGGGGGCGTTCGGGCATACTGTGGCATTTTACCTTGTAGAAATTGTGGCCCAAATATTGTGTTTGTTGTTATTTAAACGACAACAGCATGGGGGAAACACATACACGCACGGAAACCGCACGCATGCACACACGCACTGTACGCACGCACGCACCCACTCACACACGCACACTCACACATACATACACAACTAGAAACAAACACACATACACACACTCACACACACACACACACACACACACACACACACACACACACACACAACCACATACACACAACCACAAACAAACATGTATATACATACGCAAGTTTGATTTTTTAGTATCTTAAACGCTCCTCACAAACCATATTACGAGTAAGACACGATTAAGCGACAGTTATTGGGGATGTTTAGTCGTGTGCGTGTAACCAAAAGGTCAGAAGTAAACATGTCTTCACAAACCATATCCTTGCAGCGCGTCCACCTTCACTTCGAGCGGTTTGAAGTTCAAGACGCGAGCGATTGTGCCAACGACAGCCTCGTCATCACGGACAGTGGAGCTGGAGACGTGACTTACACTTTGTGTGGAGACAACCTACCTGGCGATGTGACGTCATCGGGCAATGGTCTGTCGGTTGTCTTCAAGACGGACGGCTCAGTGACAAGGGGCGGTTTTGTGATCACGTATACGGCACGCACTGTAACGCATGGTGTGTGGCATGGGATTATAATTTGTGTATTACTTAGTATAGGGATGTGTGTAGATATCAGCAAACAGAGAAACTTATTATGCGTACACATTGCTTAACATTCTTCCGGATAGTTCATTTCTATGCAATTGAGTTCTTTTAGAAATGTTCAATACGTGAATGTTTACCTTGTAGAGGCTTTCGTCGATGTGACACACCGATTTCTTCTCTACATGAGACGTATGACGTCATCGTACATGTCAGATAGTTCGTAGTTCCCCTGACCAATACATGAACTTTGCGTCCCACTACCCCAAACACCAAAAGTTAGGAGTCGTCAGAACCCTGATGAATCGGTGTGAGACAATAACTTCGGAAGTGGAGGACAAGAAGGAAAAGGAGAAACACCTGAGAGAAGCCCTGGAAGTTTGTGACTATCCGTCCTGGGCTTTGAAAACGGTGACGGATAGCAACAAAAAGAAAAAGACTGGAAACAGAAAACGGGCAAGACCTACAGAAGCCAATTAGTCATCCCATATGTGGAGGGAGTCTCAGATGTAGTACATCGATTACTGAACAAGGATGGGATAGCAACAGACATGCGTCCCAACACCACCCTCAGGCGCCTGTTGGCACGCCCTAAGGACAAAGTGAAGGCGAACTGGTGTACCAAACACCATGGAAGAACTGTGGTGCTGAATATATTGGGGAGACGGGAAGATTGCTCACAACGAGATTTGAGGAACGCAGAAAGTATGTTGACAACAAAAGGAAAGAGAAATACACGAGGAGCGAAAAAAAATCTCACAAACCACGCAACAACACAAAATCATATCATAGACTGGGAGGGACCGAAAATAGTGGACAAGGAAGCCAACAGAAGAACACGACAAATAAAAGAAGCCATATGGATGAGAAAGGCCAGGACACCTATTAACCATGATGTGGGGTATTACGAACTATCTCACATGTACAAAAAAATCATACGTCACATGTACTGTAGACGTTGGTATGTCACATCAACGAAAGCCTCTACCCGATAAAACGTCACGTATTGGACATGTCTAATAGAACTCATTTGCATATACGTACCCAGTTATATGATACATTCGTATATACACATATTTACTCTCATTCACACATTCACAAACGAACAAGCACACGCACATACACATACACACACACACACACACACATCCACACACAATAAAAAAACACGCACACGAAACCAGTGTGTGCGTGCGTGCATTTGTGTGTCTGTGGGTGTGTGTGTGCAACGTACATTATTTGTTTGACGTACACGTTAATATTCCTTCCCACGCAGTTCCTGATGTATGTGGACAACCCACAATTCCTCCGGAGATCCCCGAACGTTCTCGTGGCTCGGAAGCAAAGGAGCATTCTTGGCCTTGGCAGATTAGCATAATCTTGTTGCGCTATGGTCACGTCTGCAGTGGTAGTTTTCTGGATCATCAGTGGATTGTCACAGCTGCGCACTGTGTGTACGTATGACGTTTTGTTTTATATCTAAGTATACTAATAAATGAATTAGCTATGAATAGGTGTATAATATAAAACACATGAATAGCCTGTAGGTATTAACACACAGACACTTAGAACACAAAAATAACATGCGCCCACATCTAATGATACCATGTGGCGTAACTGTGGCTGGCTAACATGTCACTCCCATCATCCGATGGTTTTCTGTCCTGAATAAAACACCCATGAATTGTTATGGACATCGCAGTTGAATCCAGGGAATTAGGTTGACAGTTGATAGATCATGAAATATACGCTAACATGAAGACAAGCATAGTTCTTGCTCATTATATATAGGTTCTTATAGTTGGGCCGTGGTATCGGTAGGTAAGACATAGAGGACGTTTGTTGTTATGTAAGGAAATCGGATTTGCTAGTCACCAATAGATGGTCATATTGCAGAGATCAGTACAAGAAGTCACAGTTGCGAGTCATCGTCGGCGAACACAATCTGTCATTGACTGAGGGAACAGAATCGACGTGGATGGTCGATGGCATATTCGTCCACCCACAGTATATGCTAGGACGAGTAGATGAAAACGACATTGCCCTCGTCAAACTGAAGGGCAGTCTTGAGTTCCGTCACGAGGTGTCGCCGGTGTGTCTGCCGGAGACGGAAATATCGAATGGTACAACGTGTGTGGTGACGGGGTGGAGACAGAATCACGGTGAGTGTGTCAGTTGTATAATTGTGGTGTGCATCGGTGTATCAATGGTAGTGAAGCATATTTTTGGACTTTCATACACGTCACTGTATAAATAGGCGTGTTTCCCCACAACGGTGTGTGTATGTGTGTGTGTGCGTGTGCGTGTGTGCGTGTGTGCGTGCGTGCGTGGGTGCGTATCTTTGTTTGTGTTATTTTGTTAATAAATCTCTTTGTGAAACTATTAAAATATTTATTTTAATAATCCGTGCCATTCATACGTCTAAACATAGTAGT
>OZ023215.1:2203473-2208473 GCA_963995525.1 Escarpia spicata
TATCCATCACTGTATATAGCCAGGTACTCATTAATACAGCTGAGTGAACTGGAACAATACAGATTGAAGGTAGGTGTCCAAAGTTCGACACTGCACCACATAATTCGAATCCGGGTTGAGTCCGAAGCTCTGGCCTCTGCACCAATGCGCTCCACCTAAACTTTAGCTATTTTTGGATAAACATCTCGTGACCTTGACCTTGGATAATGATGAAAACCTTATCAGTCGATTGAACATTTCCACAAGTATCATAATCCAAATACGTCGCAATCGGCCTATAATTAGCGTATATGTGACCACATCGGGTTTTTCCGTGTATTGGCGGCGGCCATTTTTGATTCATACTAATTAGAGGGTGTTAAAGAATCCAAAATGTATGTTCTATATCAGAATTAGTAATTACCAAAAGGACATATGTGCCAAATTTTGTGAGTTCTTCTAAAAGTGAACATTATGTGTGAAAACTGACCTTAAGACAGCAGACTAGAAACATTTAAATGCTATTTGCGTATTCATCAACATAATATAATTATATCCTTTAGTAATCGTTCACACAGGGTCATGCAATCAGTCTGCCGCGTTGACGGGGTCGTCCGGAGAGTTTGGCACGGAAGGGAAGTATAGGTCCAACGAGGAGTGTCAGTGGAAGATCCAAGTCGACGAGGGACAGGTGAACCATTACAGTGGTTATTTGACACACGGTATCCATGAACATAAATCCTGTTTTCATTATTCAAATACTTCCCCAGGCATGCACATACACACGCATGTACACACACTCAAGCACCCACGCACCCACGCCCTCTCTGCAGTCGATAGACAGTTTTTATTCGAATTACACGCTTTTAACACGAGTAAAATGTGCATACATACAAACATGTACCCACCGGCACAAAGTGCCACTACAATTTAGAATATGTACAACATTTTTGTGCCAGTCAGCCTAATTGCCAAATCTCTGAAAGAGTAAATATGGTGACAGCTTATCTTTACCGAGTAACTATGTTTAATAAGATTGCAATCCATAGCTAAGCTATATATAACAAGTGAAGAATCAAGATGTTGGATTGTTGGGAATCCAACTTTCTTCATCTATGTGTACCAACCGCTCTTAGATATTAATTTTGTGAATATTTCGTCAAAAACGGTGCTAGCTGCTAGACATGTTATGTACTGTAAATCTAAGAACTGGTGTCAGTGATATATTTAGTCGTCTGTTTTGTTTCTAAGAACAAGTGTCAGTGGTGTATTTAGTCGTTTGTTTTGTTTCTAAGAACAAGTGTCAGTGGTGTATTTAGTCGTTTGTTTTGTTTCTAAGAACAAGTGTCAGTGGTGTATTTAGTCGTTTGTTTTGTTTCTAAGAACAAGTGTCAGTGGTGTATTTAGTCATTTGTTTTGTTTCTAAGAACAAGTGTCAGTGGTGTATTTAGTCGTCTGTTTTGTTTCTCAGCAAGTGCAGCTGCACTTCCTCCGATTCGCACTCGAGCAATCCACTAATTGTGAATACGACAGAGTGAAAATCTACGACGGAAGTGACGACACTTCACCATTGATTCGCACGCTCTGTGGCGGTGCTCGACCCGGTGATATCACAGCCAGCGGAAACGTTGTGTTTGTGTCATTCGCGTCTGATGACACAATCAACAGTTACGGCTTCAGGATCCAGTATATAACCGTTCTTAAAGGTAATATTGAATGACCTAATGAACTAACGAAAATGCATAGTACTAAGACTAAGCCGGAATAGTCCAACAAACACATCTTATTCCATTGCTACAACCATGGCACAGCGCTTGGCATCACAGCAGTTGTCAACAAGCGACTGGAAACTTGTCAAACATGCTGACAGATGCATAAACTCAACGTTCTGTATATGTTTGTGTTCCCAAGAGGTCGAGCTGTTACACTGCATAGTTACTTTTGAGTTGGAGCAACTATTTATGTACAAAATAATACGGCCTTAGTCCATAAGCTGAATATAATTTTCGGCACGTCAAGCCTCAAATCTGTGTGTTGACTTTTGGATGGACCGCAAGAGCTCTGACGTAGCACTCAGTAACTTGGCGTTTGCGTTTAGTGATCGCGCCGGCGTACGCGCTTTATTGGGTTAGCTAATGATGATGTCTAATGTCCTGCGCACACGGCGATCTGAACGAGTTGTTCCATGGCTGTTTAATTTGATGTATATATACATTACACAGCCAGTTGTATATGTTTTCACAAATATAATAGTTTACTTTCTAAATTGATACAAATAAAAATTAACGTGGCATAAATGAACGGACTGTAGTGTTGCCCAGTTAAATAATTTGCGTGTACTGTCATTTTGAAGGTTGTAGCGGCACAGTGGCTCATCTGGTTGGATCAGAAGGAACGTTTGGCGTAGACGCTGCCCAATATGTCAACGATATGAGGTGTCGATGGGAGATTCGGGTAGAACCAATCAAGGTAGACAATTTAGAATGCGAATTTCAGTATATTATTAAAAACCGTTGAATACGTTTTTCAAAAACAATCTCTGGTGTATCCGCAATGTTAGTAAAATGACGAACGTTTGATTTTATATGCAAACAGTTAGAACAGGAAGCGTCAGTTTGAATACGTACCATCTCCTTTTTTTCTTTTGAGCAGATCATTAAGGTGACATTTCTGAGCTTCGACCTTGAAACTGACGACCACTGTTACAAAGACAGGGTCAGGGTGTATGACGGACCTAACCGTTGGACACCACAATTGGGCAAATTCTGCGGCAGCATATTGCCAGGTGATATCATATCGGCAAACAACACCTTGTATGTGTATTTCACGTCTGACTCCTCGACTCAGGGGAAAGGCTTCAAGATCAAATACTCTGCAGTGGATTCCGGTAAGAAACCATTACTGGACTTCAGAGTGCATAGCCATAATCCTCTTCAGCAATCCAGACAGTATTGTTAAGATTAGTATATAATTAGATTTACAGTTCAATGGTGTTGTTACCCAGGTGATATGAAAACAAGTCTGTATCACGAATGTGTTTTCTATAACAGCAGTATGGTATGTGAACACAGCCACAGTATTAACATTGTATAAGCTAGACGCATGCCCTTTCTAGTACATCGCTGAGGCAATATGTCATCACTGCATTACATTGTTTTGTATAAGGACATTACATTGCTGATGAATTACATGACGAATGCGATACATTACTAGCGTATTACATCTGGTATATTACATTGTAAGTGTTAACATTGTATAAGCTAGACGCATGTCCTTTCTAGTACATCGCTGAGGCAATATGTCATCACTGCATTACATTGTTTTGCATAAGGACATTACATTGCTGATGGATTACATGACGAATGCGATACATTACTAGCGTATTACATCACTGGTATATTACATTGTAAGTGCATTACGTTACCATTCATCATCACCACTACTTTGTATATTGAGCATTCCACTTAAAATATGTCATACAAGGTTTTCCAGAATTTCCACAATAGTATCACAGTAATCAGTTGAATATGTTGTACCGACTTTGTATCTGTCTAAAGGTCGCAGCCGATTATCATGTTTCAGGTGTGCCAGCCTGCAATGGTTCACAAGTTGAGTTGAGTAAGAAGGCAGGGGAATTCTGGATCAGCAGGTCCCAGTACACAGCTAACATGCATTGCGAGTGGCTCATCACAGTAGACGATGGACAAGTAAGATTTGCATTTTCGTTTGTTAATGATTCCATCTCATGTAATTCCCAACGTGCTTAGCCCATCGCATATAACAAATTTGTTGAAACTATTCCAAAGAAATAATTTTGGCCGTCATATATCGTAGTTTGCCATAGCCAATTTTGACTCAATCAATATATATGTCTTGGTCCATAATTAAGTAAGTTAATAATTCGACTGATGATGTCATCAAAACTATATTCAAAATGCTGCTTAAACGATTTAGCAAGTCAGATATCGAGTGGGTACTTGGAAGGTTTGCCTTTTCGCAGAATTAATTTCAAATTGATGAGGCGAGCAAAGGAAAGGAAATACCGTAATAATTGTACTCTTTTCAGCGAGTACATCTGCATTTTGAGCGATTCGACTTGGAGTCATCGAACAATTGTTCTCGTGACAGCCTTGTCATAACCGATGGCGTCACGGGTAATCTACTCCAGACTTCCTGCGGAAATTATGCGCCTAGTGATGTGACGTCATCCAACAAGAGTTTGTTGGTTGTCTTCAACACTAACGACAAAGTTACGGCGAGTGGTTTTGTGGTCACCTACACAGCCAGGAAGGTTGTCCTTGGTAGGTAACACTAAACAGTTGATGTTCTTTTGTTACGGTGGTTACAACCGAGAAACCATGTTTTGTTTTGCTTACCAGCTTACCTAGCAATTGGACATTTAGTGAATGGTAATGATAATAGCTTTATTTATACCTAAAAATAAAAAATTGCTAAAATGCTAAAATGTAAGTAATCATAACATTAAACAAACATAAAGTATAAAGCACTAATGACTGTTAAAATAATAATAATAATAACATTGAGAATAATAACTAATCCGTAAAAGTACTATACTAATGGTTTAATGGTTATCAATAAAAAATAACTCAATATATTTTGATAATACAATTTAATAGTTATCATTCAAAACTAACTTAATATATTTTGATAATACAACATGTGACTTTATATTATATATTACATACAATGAAATTATATTAAGTGAGATACTTAGACTGCTGTCTCAATAAATGTACCGTTAATATGTTAGTTTAAAAAGCGGTGGATCCTTGGTTTGGCTAATGGAATTTAGACTATGCTGAACTCGTATCAACAGAATGGGAATGTGCGCAGCATGTAGTTTCGAAATAGCACATATGGGTGAGTCTTAATGTTCTCTGTAAAGGAATAGAGCAAATCAAATGAGGCACGATAGGAACGGGCGACGTGTGGAAATGACTATTTATGTTTCTTAACGTATTAATGGATTCACTTTCAACCATGTTCAGTTTGCCTGTCTG
>OZ023215.1:2210973-2341825 GCA_963995525.1 Escarpia spicata
CCGTTAGTTTTGCATGTATCGGGCTGAAATGTTGCATATAATCTAGCGGGCCCATTGAGATGGTTCGTAGATTGCGACATTGTCGAAATTCGTCCTGGGGGGTGGAGAATTTGGGGGGGCTCAATATTTCAAAAGGCTGTACGTGGAGTTCCAGCCGCGGAATTTAATGTTTTTTTTATATCATCGTAAAGATAACTTTGCCATCTACAAATATGTCGCTGGATGTATACAGACATTTTGAATAGTTTTCAAGTTATTTACATTTTAAAATCATCAGCGCTTAACACAGGCAGGTGCATTTTGTCGCGTCACTCTATGTACGAATATCGAATATACACGTTACGTTTATTTTTAATATATCCCAGTTACAGCGAACATTCCAGTTTGTTTTACGAGTTAACGGTTATTTGTATTTTGCGAACAGCTTCCTTTTTCTAAGTGTGCCGTAATATTGTTTTATATATTTTGTTATATAAGTATTTATTATTTTTAAATGCACGTACTGATTTATTTTCTGAAATAATAATAATAATATCAATACTATCACAGTTGCAGAAATCCTCTCGCTTCCTTCGACCAGTTGCCTCTGCTCTACCAATAAGCGATGTATTTCATAAAAAACAACGACAGTTATTTTCTCATACAATTGAGAGCTGGTCGATTCAAAACATAGCACCAATGTAAATGAGTGGTTTATAGCCACAGCGGCTGTCTTAATGCGTCAAACAATGAATGCTGTGCAAATAGAGAGTGTCAGCAAGCGCCTCCATCGCGACTCTCTGTCCGCATCCCGATCGCGCCACGCGCTCAGTTTCATTGTCCAACAATCGAACTGAGCACGTGTCGCGATCGGGAAAGAGAGTCGAGATCGGGACGCTTGCAGACACTCTCCGGTTTGACAATGTTCACGAACTACGTGTGTACTGTCTTCAGGCACAGGGGATAGAACAGTGCTACGCCAGGTTCGTTTACCAGTTGTTGACACGGCGACATGTAGAAGCTCGTATCCGGATCAGATCACGGACGCCATGCTTTGTGCTGGGCAGCGAGAAGGAGGCAAAGATGCATGTCAGGTACTTTATGTTATTACGTTATTAGTTGACAGTGTATCATTGAGCACATTGCAGAGCTCTCCTCCTTGTTCCTGCTGTGCAGGGATGGGGGGTCAGGTACAGTATTGCTGAACCACTCGATGTTTTTTCTTTCTTTGCTATTTGTCCTGCATACATCCAAGTGGGCTGTCTTTTTAATCCGGTTTCTCAGTAATCCTTATGTTAGGCTCCATTGCATTTAAATTCTTTGCTCACGTAGTTCATCCTTCTTCTATCTACCCTATTCGAAATTGTTATTCTTCGAAAACAGTTTCACTCGCATACTTGCAGCTTTTGTTGTTGTTGTTCTGTCAATGTCACTGTCTCTATGCCATACAGGCATGCCGGTGTAACACACACTCTCAGACCTTTCCCTTTCAGCTTTTTCGATATGTTCTGTCTATCGTAACTCCCTCTACCTTTCTCCAGTTATTTGCTTCTGCTTGTGTTCGATGTCGCACCTCCACATCTGAACATCCTTCCACAGTAACAATTCCTCCAAAGATGTCGCATCACTAAATATAACACCGATGAACTGACGGGGGTAGTTACTAGCTTCTCACGAATTCATGGTGCCCCTCCCCTCTCTTTTCATTTTCATTATGCAATACATTTCGTACAATGTTTGTGAGCGCTGCGTTGGTAAAATCATGAGAACAGTTATTTAATAATAAAAGCGACGTGTACATCAGAATTCGAAAGTTCATTTGAATGCGCGACATGAGCTTTGCATATGTTTCTGTGTCGATATTATCATCTGTTCTTGCTATTCAAAACAGTAACATAATTGTAAGACCTATACTGTTACACAATGTTATAACTTCATTTTGACATGTTTGGCATGTATACATATGTACCAGTGTAGAGCTGGTTTCATGACTATTGTTTCTCTCATGCGTGGAGCAGCCATTTTGGATTTGGTTCAGGAACAATGGTCACAGTAATATTTTATTGACAAAATATTGCACTATGTGTTCGAAATTTCCCCGTTCAAAGGCACCCGGCCGTTACCCGACAAAAGAACCAACGCAAACTCCAATTCACTCAGCTGTCCGAATGAGTACCAGGTCATATATAGTGGTGGATATTTATGTACGAATAGACTTCGCGTATTAATTGCAGCGTGGCTGAATTCTTCTCAGAGAAGTCGATATGGTGTGCGATTGAACATGTCTGCCAGAGAGTAAAGTGTAAAGCGCTTTGTACTGTCCTGTGGACTGGATACCGCGTTATGTAAGAACTTACCTTTTTACGAAAGTTAATTTTGTCAGGTTTGCATGAACAATGAAATTCTCGTTATACAGGGAGACTCGGGAGGTCCCCTGGTGTGTCGTACTGGGAATGGACCATGGACATTGTACGGCATCACCAGCTGGGGTCAGGGATGTGGGAAAAGGTATGTGTTATTGTTAGACTAATTGTTTTTGATTGTGCTTTTAGGACAAAAGGCAATACTTAATAAAACTAATCATCGACAGCTACAATGTAAACTATTGTGCCAGTAGTTTACTATAATGACCTTGTTGATGACACGGAAAAGTAGTTGTTTGGACAGCGCCATGTTGTTCGAAAGCCTGACATCACGGGAGCCTGCTCTTTCCAGTTCGCATGTCACCGAACAAGGAATACTGGTTTAGCTTATGATGGTCAGTAACCTGTATATTTCGGTTGTTATAATATTTGTTCAGCAGGTTAAGCCATTTTCAATTAAGTAAGTTGTTTAATGTACATTGTGAGATGTATATATCCATACCCGGTATTGCAGACCAGGTAGTCTACGACATGAATAGTCGACGAATTCTCTCTGTTGCTGTAACTTATAAAACGTTTCATTCGCACGGCACACGGCATTTATATAATAATTTTTTGCATATAAAAGTGTATATCAGCATCTGAAACGAAGGGAATACGAGACACCAATAAATGGGCCGGTGCATTCTTACACATATCGAACAAAACTATCAATATGGCGCCTCATAGCAGACGTCAAAGCTCAGCGCTTATTGGTCAAGCATCTACGTCATGAACAATATGTCAGTCTCCGTGATAACTGACATTTTAGTGGAGTGTTTAACTATTCGACCGCCTTCTTAGTAAACAACTGATGTGAAAATTTGAATGTAGTTGCAAATTTGTAGTTTGTGTTAACTCTTTTAGATGCATAACATCAAAATGGTACCTTTTGTTTCCGTTTAATGGTCATTTCACTACAAGTTATTTGGTGGGTGCCAATACCACAGAGAAGAAATTATTAACGTATGTTTTAATTACAACAATCGATAAACAAGTTTATTTATGCTCAACATGTTACGTTTGGGTGTAATCGTTACCGACATTTAATACTGGATAGATGTGGACTCAATCACTTCTAAATTAATCACCGAGCGCACATTATAATGTCTGACATGAAACGTGTCAGGCGCGTTGCATTGGGCGTTGTCTTGTAATATATTGTCTAATAGAAGTTTTCTATCAGAGGAATGCCAGGCATCTACGCGCGAGTGTCAGCGTTCCGTTTGTGGATCGAACAGATAATGAATGGTACAGCACCAACCATAGGTATGGACGCAATCATCGCTAGATTTACTGTAGTAAAAATCAATGTAGCATGCCCCAAGAACTGTCACATACCAAGGGACTAGAATGTATTATGATAGATCAGTTAACATTAATAATAGGTAACTACTCCATTGACCCATAGAGTGTTGATCAGTGTTTCTTCTAAGTGTAGCCTGCCCATCTAATATTGTTATATAGTTTATGTTAAGTATTTTTCACAAAAAATGTATAGTGTGTTCCATTCGTGTATCATTGTTTGTAAGAATGAATGCTGTCATCAGAAATACATATAATCAACACTATTACATCGTTTACTGTATATATTCTATATTGCTGATGCTGCTGTCAATATTTCCCATGGATGCTCAATGACTTTTACACATGTACAGCTGTATATGGTCTATCATTTATCGCCTGTCAGTCGGTTTGCTGAGAATAAATTGTTTATGAGATTTTCATAACTGAGGTATCTCAGACATGTGTGTCTGTCATTCGCATAACAAAACATTTATAATTGTAATGAGATTATGCACTGTTGATATTTTCGCAGTTGATCCATGTAACGGTGAGACGGCTGTACTAAAGGGACCGACAGGGGAATTTAGCACTGTGGGAAACAAATATGAGAACAACGCGAAATGCCGATGGATGATTCAAGTTGAAGAAGGCATGGTAAGGCTACTAACAGTTGTACTATGTCATATGTGTGTCCCTTCTTAGGTGGAACTAAACAACATGTCAGACACATCACCTTGTTTTGTAACATCTGATGTAACAGATCGAATGTCATCGGATAAAAATGTTATGCATGATTCCATATCCTAATATACAGTTATTTATAATATGATAAGTATAATGTAATAAATATAATATAATAATATATCACGTGAATTAGGCAAAAATACATTTGCACGTACATAGTACTGGCTCACTTTACGCATTATACAGGGCATGTAAACATTATACTAACATATGTTGATTATGTGAAAACACGTGTACTGGCTACTTAAACTATTCATGCTATTGCTGTTTTCAATACCTACCCTCCAGTGGCAATTTACAAGTAATATATCTTGTAACATTAAAATATCGTGTTTGTTAACAGCGAGTGCGACTACATTTCACACGATTTGATCTGGAGAGTTCATCTGCTTGTCAATACGACAAAGTAGAAATCTACGACGGGAAGAACACTGCTGCACGACTGATATCCAAACTCTGTGGTCATAGTTTACCACACGACATCATAACCAGTGGAAACACTGTCTTCGTGTACTTTGTGTCCGACAGCTCGGACACATATGGTGGCTTTCGAGTCCAGTACTCCGCCAATAATGGTAAGACGCCCATTATTGTTTTTTAGCCATAAAATAATAACTGTTCAAGTTTTTCAGATGTCTGAACGATGTTAACTATAGGTCGTTGAACTGGTTGCCAAACAAAGGTGTAAGCTGTTAAGCATTAGGAAACTTTGAAGTTTGAAACACATACACTTGCTTCCCAGTGAATGCTTCTCAGAGAAGTCGAGATAACGTTCGATTGAACAGGTCTGCCAGGGAGTAAATTGTAAAACTCTTGGAGCAGTCCTGGGGATTGGATACTTCGCTATATAAGTAGTTACCTTTACATATATCCATTTTGTTCGTTTTATAACGACAACAAAATGTAGCAGACAATGTGTGTGAGAACAGAAGTAAGAAACATACTTGCTACTGACAGTACAGGTACAGTTCCTATATCATAATGGTGACGTCATCCATACCCGTATTGACTTTGTGCATGACGTCATCAACATCAATTTGAAATGGCACATGGCGCAAAGCAGTGTCTTGTCTATTGCAAAATGGTTGCGACTCCATGGTTCCAGCAACAGTTGTATCCTAATATAAACCTTATCATAACACCTCGTTATATTTCATTTAAATGTATCGTACATGTTTTGTGTAATGATTTCAATCGTTGATTGTATTTCGTCGAGTTCACCGTCAGGATTTTTATACTCTAACGCTGATATTCCATAGGAAATATATCACTCCCAGATCGATACTGAAGATATGCTTCTGAAGTGTCGTGTTTAAAATATCATTAGTTGTACAAACTAACTGCAATATGGAAACAAAATCCTACGTAATAATTGTGTGTAAGCAATTGTTTCTAGACCATACTAATGCACATTCAATGGATTTGGCATGGACAGTCTAACCGACAGAGTGATTATGATATACTGTGTTACAGCAACTACTACAATAAATACAACAACAACAACAACGACACGATATTCAACTACTAGACACCCAACTTACACACCCATGTGGACAACTCCTGTGTATACGACGACAACGCGAGGATTGACTGCCATGGCACCAGGTAAAATGTTCTACTAACTTACATCCACCCACGAAACACCAATCCAAGGGTAGCATTTCACACCATTGTAATATTTTGAATTTAAATTCGTTTCCGTTACCCTCTATAGTTTACGTACATCGTCAATAGCTCCCCGTGTTATCCCCACTAGGGCAAGGTCAACGATATCGATCTGGGGCGTATCCCTATTACAATTGTTTTCTGACTCCCTCAACTGCCATGACTGTCATGTGTCCTCGCACATTGTTTCTACTACTCTGTCTCACGCCTCTTCTACCGCTATTATATCACAACAACCGCAAACGTTTGTTCGTTTGTCAAACGCCTCTTCTAGGTCGACAAAACAAATGATACATTCTTTCTGATCTCACGCCTTTTCTCAACAATATGTCTATTGTCCTAGCCCAGTTATGATATTACCTCACTTCAGAATTATTGAGCTCATGTCACACCTAAACATCAACGGACGTAGATGAACACATGCATACATACAGCTATGCCTGGGTTAATTTGCAGTCTGTTGTAATCACATGACCATGGCTGGTATTCTGATCAATACACGTGCTCTAAAAATACACGGTACAAGTGTTTATGATACCGAACTAGTCTTCGTATATCTTACCGTCCACAAACAATCACAGCGCGGTGTGGTCGTCGTGTTTTCTGTTGTAGTACCCGATTGTATAATTTAATAAAATGTTTGAGACATTATGTTTACTTATCTTTCAGCAACGTCTACTGCTGCAACACCTTCCGCGCTGCCAGGTAATACTAGTTGATTGGCAAACATTTGTAACAGGCTATGTCTCCGGTGAAACTCGTGTAGTCCTACAAAGGCTTAAACAACAATATATATTATAAGTAACATGTATTGCAATGAGCTATACAGACAAAATGGAGTAGATGACAAAACTAGATAATTTAAGAATATAGTAGTAAGTTAAATAAACATAAATTTAGCAAAACCAAACAAAAATGTTAATTGTATCAATACTACAAGAACAAATAAAATTCATATAACTGTTAAAATACGTAAAATAGTGATACAGAGTAGTGGCCTATCGAGAGTCGATCAGTGTTTCTTCTAAGTGTAACCTGCTAATCCAATATTACTATATAATTTATGTTAAGGTATTTTACACAAACAATATATAGTGTGTTCCATTCGTGTATCATTGTTAGTATGAATGATTGCTATCGTCAGAAATACACGCATACACACACACACACACACACACACACACACACACACACACACACACACACACACATACACACACACACACACACATACAGACACAAACACACACACACACACACACGCACGCACACACACATACACACACACACACACATACACACACATATCTATTTATATCTATATAATCAACACGGTTATATCGTGTACTGTATTTATTTTATTTTGCTCAATATATATCAATATTTTCCATAGATGTTCAATGTCTTTTACACATGTATATGGTCTATGATTTATCGCCTCTCAGTGGGTCTGGTGAAAAAAAAGATGTTCATGAAATTGTCATAACTGTATCAATAGTTACGAAAATATAATAAATATATGCAGCATAACATATGCGAATAACAGACATGTGTGTCTGTCATTCGCATAACAAAACATTTATAATTGTAATGAGATTATGCACTGTTGATATTTTCGCAGTTGATCCATGTAACGGTGAGACGGCTGTACTAAAGGGACCGACAGGGGAATATAGCACTGTGGGAAACAAATATGAGAACAATGCGAGATGCCGATGGATGATTCAAGTTGAAGAAGGCATGGTAAGACTACTAACAGTTGTACTATGACATATGTGTGTCCCTTCTCAGATGGAACTAAACAACATGTCAGACACATCACCTTGTTTTGTAACATCTGATGTAACAGATCGAATGTCATCGGATAAAAATGTTATGCATGATTCCATATCCTAATATACAGTTATTTATAATATGATAAGTAAAATGTAATAAATATAATATAATAATATAACACGTGAATAAGGAGCATATACATTCGCACGCACATAATACTGGCCAATTTTACGAACTATACAGGGCATGTAAATATGTTGATTATGTGAAAACACGTGTACTTGCTACTTAAACTATTCATGCTATTGCTGTTTTCAATACCTACCCTCCAGTGGCAATTTACATGTAATGTATCTTGTAACAATAAAATATCGTGTTTGTTAACAGCGAGTGCGACTACATTTCACACGATTTGATCTGGAGAGTTCATCTGCTTGTCAATACGACAAAGTAGAAATCTACGACGGGAAGAACACTGCTGCACGACTGATATCCAAACTCTGTGGTCATAGTTTACCACACGACATCATAACCAGTGGAAACACTGTCTTCGTGTACTTTGTGTCCGACAGCTCGGACACATATGGTGGCTTTCGAGTCCAGTACTCCGCCATTAATGGTAAGACGTCCATTATTGTTTTTAGGCATAAAATAATAACTGTTCAAGTTTTCCAGATGTCTGAACGATGTTAACTATAGGTCGTTGAACTGGTTGCCAAACAAAGGTGTAAGCTGTTAAGCATTAGGAAACTTTGAAGTTTGAAACACATACACTTGCTTCCCAGTGAATGCTTCTCAGAGAAGTCGAGATGACGTTCGATTGAACAGGTCTGCCAGGGAGTAAATTGCAAAACTCTTGGAGCAGTCCTGGGGACTGGATACTTCGCTATATAAGTAGTTACCTTTACATATATCCATTTTGTTCGTTTTGTAACGACAACAAAATGTAGCAGATAATGTGTGTGAGAACAGAAGTAAGAAACATACTTGCTACTGACAGTACAGGTACAGTTCCTATATCATAATGGTGACGTCATCCATACCCGTATTGACTTTGTGCATGACGTCATCAACATCAATTTGAAATGGCACATGGCGCAAAGCAGTGTCTTGTCTATTGCAAAATGGTTGCGATTCCATGGTTCCAGCAACAGTTGTATCCTAATATAAACCTTATCATAACACCTCGTTACATTTCATTTAAATGTATCGTACATGTTTTGTGTAATGATTTCAATCGTTGATTGTATTTCGTCGAGTTCACCGTCAGGATTTTTATACTCTAACGCTGATATTCCATAGAAAATATATCACTCCCAGATCGATACTGAAGATATGCTTCTGAAGTGTCGTGTTTAAAATATCATTAGTTGTACAAACTAACTGCAATATGGAAACAAAATCCTACGTAATAATTGTGTGTAAGCAATTGTTTCTAGATCATACTAATGCACATTCAATGGATTTGGCATGGACAGTCTAACCGACAGAGTGATTATGATATACTGTGTTACAGCAACTACTACAATAAATACAACAACAACAACAACGACACGATATTTAACTACTAGACACCCAACTTACCCACCCATGTGGACAACCCCTGTGTATACGACAACAACGCGAGGATTGACTGCCATGGCACCAGGTAAAATGTCCTACTAACTTACATCCACCCACGAAACACCAATCCAAGGGTAGCATTTCACACCGTTGTAATATTTTGAATTTAAATTCGTTTCCGTTACCCTCTATATTTTACGTACATCGTCGATAGCTCCCCGTGTTATCCCCACTAGGGCAAGGTCAACGATATCGATCTGGGGCGTATCCCTATTACAATTGTTTTCTGACTCCTTCAACTGCCATGACTGTCATGTGTCCTCGCACATTGTTTCTACTACTCTGTCTCACGCCTCTTCTACCGCTATTATATCACAACAACCGCAAACGTTTGTTCGTTTGTCAAACGCCTGTTCTAGGTCAACAAAACAAATGATACATTCTTTCTGATCTCACGCCTTTTCTCAACAATATGTCTATTGTCCTTGCCCAGTTATGATATTACCTCACTTCAGAAGTATTTAACTCATGTCACACCTAAACATCAACGGACGTAGATGAACACATGCATACATACAGCTATGCCTGGGTTAATTTGCAGTCTGTTGTAATTACATGCGCATGGTTGGTATTCTGACCCATTACACATTGCCTAAAAATACACGGTACAAGTGTTTATGATATCGAACTAGTCTATATATCTTACCGTCCACAAACAATCACAGCGCGGTGAGGTCGTCGTGTTTTCTGTTGTAGTACCCGATTGTATAATTTAATAAAATGTTTGAGACATTATGTTTACTTATCTTTCAGCAACGTCTACTGCTGCAACACCTTCCGCGCTGCCAGGTAATACTAGTTGATTGGCAAACATTTGTAACAGGCTATGTCTCCGGTGAGACTCGTGTAGTCCTACAAAGGCTTAAACAACAATATATATTATAAGTAACATGTATTGCAATGAGCTATACAGACAAAATGGAGTAGATGACAAAACTAGATAATTTATGAATAAATTAATTAAGTTAAATAAATATAAATTAAGCAAATCCAAAACAAAAATGTTAAATATATCAATATCATAAGAACTAATAAAATTCATATAACTATTAAAATACCTAAATAGTTATACAGAGTATTGTCCAGTGTTTTTTCTAAGTGTAACCTGCTAACCCAATATTATTATATAATTAATGTTAAGGTATTTCACACAAACAATATATAGTGTGTTCCATTCATGTTCCATTCATGATTGTGTGTAAGAATAAATGCTCTCGTCAGAAATACACGCACACACACACACCACACACACACACACACACACACACGCACACACACACACACACACCACACACACACACACACACACACACACACACACACCCACACACACACACACACACACACACACACACACACACACACATAATCAACACTGTTACATCGTGTACTGTATTTATTCTATATTGCTGAATATATATATATATATCAATATCTTCCATGGATGTTCAATGTCTTTCACACATATATATGGTCTATGATTTATTGCCTCTCAGTGCGTCTGCTGAAAAAAATTGTTGATGGGATTTTCATAACTACATAAATAGTAATAAAATATAATAAATATAGCTGCAGCGTAACATATGCGAATAACAGACATGTGTGTCTGTTATTCGCATAACAAAACATTTGTAATAGTAATGAGATTATGGATTGTTGATATTTTCGCAGCTGGTTCTTGTAACGGTGAGACGGCTGTACTAAAGGGACCGGCAGGAGAATTCAGCACTGTGGGAATCAGATATGAGAACAATGCGAGATGCCGATGGATGATTCAAGTTGAAGAAGGCATGGTAAGGCTACTAACAGTTGTACTATGACATATGTGTGTCCCTTCTCAGGTGGAACTAAACAATGTGTCAGATACGTCACCGTATTATTACTATTATTTTTTATTATTATACTAGCTTATTATTATAATTATTTACTCATTAATATTTTATTGTCTACTCATTTATGTATTACTATTATCAGTTATGAACGTCCTGATATATTTAGCTTATGTTTAGATTTGTTTAGTACATTTTATTTTTAACGCACATCTAGCCTTTCAATACTATTAATTAGCCTTAACTAGCCTTTTAATTTAATAATTTATTCATTTATATTTTATTGTGTTTTGATTAATCATTATTATCATTGTAAGCATGTCTTGTTACTTTTAGCTTAGGTTTGTTCAATACTTTTTTTATTTAATGCAGTTCTAGTCTTTTACACGTTTTATTCTATTATCTACATTTTATTAGAATACTCTGGATATGAGTGTATACATTAAGTATATTATTATTTATTATTATTATATCTGATATATCAGCTCGAATGTAATTTAGTATAATTGTTGTGCATGCTTTCATATTTTAATATATAGTTATTTATAATATGATAAATATCATATAATAAATATAACATAATAATATGACACGTAAATTAGGTACACACACACACACACACACACACACACACACACACACACACACACACACACACACACACACACACACACACACACACACACACACATAAACACGCACTTAATACTGGCCTATTCTACGCATTATACAAGGCAGGTAAACATTATACTGACATGTTGATTAGGTGAAAACACGTGTACTTGCTACTTAACTATACATGCTATTGCTGTTTTCAATACCTCCCCTCCAGTGGCAATTTACATGTAATGTATCTTGTAACATTAAAATGTCGTGTTTGTTAACAGCGAGTGCGACTACATTTCACACGATTTGATCTGGAGAGATCCTCTACTTGTGAATACGACAAAGTAGACATCTATGACGGGAAGAACCATGCAGCGCGATTGATATCCACACTCTGTGGTCATAGTCTACCACACGACATCATAACCAGTGGAAACACTGTCTTCGTGTACTTTGTGTCCGACAGCTCGGACACATTTGGTGGCTTTCGAGTCCAGTACTCTGCCATTAATGGTAAGATGCGCATTATTATTTTTAGGTATATAATAATAACTATTCAAGTTTTTCAGAATTGGTCGTTGAAATGGTTGCCAAACAAAAGTGTAAGCTGTTAAGCATTAGGAAACTTTGATGGTGGAAACACATACTGCTTCACAGAGAATGCTTCCCAGAGAAGTCGAGGTCTGCCAGAGAGTAATTTTTAAACTCTTTGAGCAGCCCTGAAGGACTGGATACTGCGCAATATAAGAACTTTATATATCTTTATATATATATATATATATGGTCTCTTCTTCCATTATTTATATAACAACAGCTGCAAACGTTTGTTCGTGTGTCAAACGCCTGTCCACAAAAACAAATGATACATACTTTCTAATCTCCCGCCTTTTCTCAACAATATGTCTATTGTCCTAGCCCAGTTATGATATTACCTCACTTCAGAAATATTTATCTCATGTCACACCTAAACATCAACGGACGTAGATGAACACATGCATACATACAGCTATGCCTGGGTTAATTTGCAGTATGTTGTAATCAGATCACCATGTCTGGTATTCTGACCCATTACACGTGGCCTAAAAATACACGGTACAATTGTTTATGATATCGAACTAGTCTATATATCTTACCGTCCACAAACAATCACAGCGCGGTGAGGTCGTCGTGTTTTCTGTTGTAGTACCCGATTGTATAATTTAATAAAATGTTTGAGACATTATGTTTACTTATCTTTCAGCAACGTCTACTGCTGCAACACCTTCCGCGCTGCCAGGTAATACTAGTTGATTGGCAAACATTTGTAACAGGCTATGTCTCCGGTGAGACTCGTGTAGTCCTACAAAGGCTTAAATAACAATATATATTATAAGTAACATACTGCAATGAGCTGCACAGACAAATTAGAGTAGATAACAAAACTATATATTTTAAGAAAAGCTTAGTAAGTTAAATAAATATAAACTAAGGAAATTCACACAAAAAAGTTATATATATTAATACTACAAGAACAAATAACATTCATATAACCGTTAATTGTACCTAAAATAACGATACATATATATACTGAATATGTCATTGAAAAAATTCGTCATAAATATATAAGTCAAATTTCCGAATCACTAACGTGATACTGGTATGTGAGTCCATAGAATTGGAAAGTTGCACGGAAGCCTGCCGAAACAAATGTGTATTTTACAATGTTTTAAAAGTGACGACGGAGTTTGCATTTCTGACTGCGTGAGGAAAGGCATTCCGCAGAATTGACCACGCCACGGAGGAAGTACAACTGTCATAACCTTTATTCACGTAGGCGTCGAAACGAGTTGAATATAAGATATATTTTGCGGTGATGTTCCAAATTTTTTTCCGGTGCCTCATTCAACACTTCGATGTTGTCATTAAAAAGGCAGTAGTGGGGGTACAGTTGAAGACTTTCATGGATCAATCACAAGATAATGCAGTTTCACTTCAGATATAGTAACTGCGATGATGGTCATTAGAAATATAAAAAATCACAAATTTGTGTGGTATGCCCGTCATTCCCACTACTTGGGGATTCAGCCCCAAGGCTCCTCCCGTTTCGACGCTTATGCCGCTCCAAGTGATAACTGGATATTTGTGTGTGTGTGCGCGTGTCTTAATGTGTGTGTGTGTGTGTGCGCGCGCGCGCGTGTCTGAATGTGAGTGTGCGTGCGTGCTTGTGTGTGTGTGCGCATGTATATGTGTGTATGTTTGTGTTTGTTTGTGTGTGTGTGCGTGCGTGCGTGCGTGCGTGCGTGCGTGCGTGCGTGCGTGCGTGCGTGCATATATATGTATATGCCTGTCTTTGATTGTTAAGAATTCGATTGCGCTTTCATTCTGGTTTTGAAAATATGTGCCATTGTAGTTTTTTCAAGCTGTCATGTTGTTGTTTTGTCTCCAACCCTTTGAGTGACACCGGGATGTCACATTGATGTATTTCTAAAGCAAATTATCTAAGTTGCGAAAGTGGTAGTCTGAGAATATTGTTAATCGATGCCTATTATATTTTAACAGTGGCTGCATGCAACGGTTCCGGGACTATCATTGATGACAAAGAAGGACAATTCGGGATTGTTGGCCCTCAGTACAGAGACAATCTGTTCTGTCGGTGGCAGATCAACGTGGACGATAGGAAGGTAAAAGGATTCAATATATAATGGTAGCCGTTTGTTTGACATAACACAGGTTCGTTTGATCAGGTGCCACTTTGCGTCAGTTCAGTTCAGCCAAATGTAGTGACTATGACATGTCAGGTATTTCAATTGTGGATCTATTACAAGTTATTTGTTTCCATGTACAACCTCATTATGTCCCGAGTAAAAAGTGAAGATTTGCTATTCTGACAGCAATTCCCTCTCTAACAGACTCATAAAATGCACTGTAGAATGGTAATGTTATCATGGAAACTCACGTGTGACCCACAACGAGTAATGCTATTTCAATATAAGCTGGCCAAAGTGTTCATGTTTTACTCTACAGTGTACACGAGTGTGCCAAAGTGTTCATGTTTTACTGTACAGTGTACACGAGTGTGCCAAAGTGTTCATGTTTTACTCTACAGTGTACACGAGTGTGCCAAAGTGTTCATGTTTTACTGTACAGTGTACACGAGTGTGCCAAAGTGTTCATGTTTTACTCTACAGTGTTCATGAGTGTGCCAAAGTGTTCATGTTTTACTGTACAGTGTACACCAGTGTGCCAAAGTGTTCATGTTTTACTGTACAGTGTACACGAGTGTGCCAAAGTGTTCATGTTTTACTCTACAGTGTACACGAGTGTGCCAAGGTGTTCATGTTTTACTCTATAGTGTACACGAGTGTGCCAAAGTGTTGATGTTTTACTCTAGAGTGTACACGAGTGTGCCAAAGTGTTCATGTTTTACTCTACAGTGTACACGAGTGTGCCAAAGTGTTCATGTTTTACTCTACAGTGTACACGAGTGTACACAACGACAACGTCATCAAGTCCCACGCAAAAATACAGATCCTATATTGAAAACAAGTCTCATAACACATTTTCTTCTAAATGCAGTAGCGCGGTAACATTGTTATGACAACCCAGATTTGAGCTATACGGATTAATGTCATATTCGTTAAAGTTTGCCAAAATGTTAATGTAATATTTATTGCCATGTAAGAACAAAACGCATATTTTCCTGGGCCAAAAAAATGGTTTTGCCATCTAGAAACACTCATTTTCTTGTAGATTACCGTAGTATATTGTTATCAAAATGTCATAAAATGAGTAATGTAATTTCAGCTAAAGTGTTCATATGGTGTGCGTTTTGTATGTGTCTGTGTTTGTGTGTGTTTGTGTGGGCGTTTGTGTATGTATATATATGTCTGTCTGTCTGTCTGTCTGTCTGTCTGTCTGTCTGTCTGTCTGCATGTCTGTCTGTGTGTCCGTATGTCTGTCTGTCTGTCTGTCTGTCTGTCTGTCTGTCTGTCTGTCTGTCTGTCTGTCTGTCTGTCTGTCTGTCTGTCTGTCTGTCTGTCTGTCTGTCTGTCTGTCTGTCTGTCTGTCTGTCTGTCTGTCTGTCTGTCTGTCTGTCTGTCTGTCTGTCTGTCTGTCTGTCGGTGTTTGTGTGTGTCAGTGTGCGTACATGTGCACGTGCCCATCCGTTTGTCGTTTACAGTGCGCCGTGTGCGTGTATGTATACAAATAAAACTTATCATATACCTGGCAAAAACAAGGTTTTACAACTTGAAAGCACCTTCCCATACTTATACATTGATATAAATCACACACAATGCCGGGTTAAACTGTGTAGTCACAGCACTTGTGTTGTGCTTACAGCGCGTCCACTTGCACTTCGAGAGCTTCGATGTGGAGGCGGCCGCCAACTGTACTCGGGACAGTCTTGTCATCACGGACGGCGTCACTGGAGACCTGCTGCACAAGTTCTGTGGAACCAACTTGCCGAGCGATGTGACGTCTTCTAATAATCAACTCCTGGTTGTCTTCAAGACAAACGGCTTCGTTCGTGGGAATGGATTTCTGATAAAATACACAGCAAGAACTGTAAATAAAGGTACGCGTATTGGATAAGGACACAAACCATTTTATCTATAAGGACACTAGCCATGTTATCCACTGGATAGTATCTAAGTTGCTTTTGAAAACCGCTTTCAATCGTATTATGTTTGTTACTCAAACATTTCCATATTTCTTCCTCTGTACTTGTCTTGGTGTGTATATGCGCAGTGAGATAATATAAGTTGTGTGTTCTCATAATACAGCTTAGATCTAGCCCTTGTGAATACGTCAACACCTGTATATGTGTGGATCGTGCCCGCACACAGGCACGCACGCATGCTGGACACGGTTTGTGCACACTAGAACACACTGATATTCTTGTTTCTGTTGATGCAGTGTCCGATGCCTGTGGTACGGCAATGATACCGCCGGAGTTCCCAGGCGTCGTTGGCGTGTCAGAGGCAAAGCCGCATTCTTGGCCATGGCACGTCAGCCTCAACGTCCTAGGTTATGGGCAATACTGTAATGGGGTCATTATCGACAAACGATGGATTGTCACGTCTGCAGTTTGCGTAGCGTAAGTACGATTAGTTCGTATTGCTAATATAAATAGCACAGTAAATTACAATTACTATACAAGATCCAGATGAAGAATTCTAAATATACAGCATGTGGTTAATGTGTGTATTAATAAACGAATTAATAATTAGCGATGACATAAAGGACACAACACATTTACGTGCACATGTAAAGTAAAAAAATGGAAAAAGTACAAACATCTACCTAATTTATAGGTATTCCATTAATATCGTAATGCTAAGACGTTTCTAAATGGGAGGTGTTATTGTAGTAGCTTGTATTTACAATAGGACAATGTTCGTGTAAGTAAGTAGTTCGCATACATGGAAGGTATTCCTATAATAATTCGAGTTTACAAATGGGTGTTGTTTGTGTAGTAGTTTATAAATATAATGTTCGTATCATAAATGGGCCTGCGTGAGTATAAATGGGAGGTGTTTGTGTAGCTTAACATATATGTAAAATATAAAATGAGAGATACTCTTCTAAGTACTACAGCAAATGAAACGTTCTTGAGAGTAACACTTAGTACTGACGTATGCATGTCAAGCCAGTGCTGAATTGCAACTTCGAAGGGTAATCACGTTGTTGGATTAATCCTGATTAATACGACGTATGCGGGAAAAGGTTATAACAATACGTCTGCGTAATGCAATATATAGGCCTAATTTAGAATACCGCTTGCAAGCGAGGATACATTATCGTAGGAATGACACAGTTACACATTGAAGCCGTTCATGTGTAGTAGTTCGTGTTTTAAATTAGATATGTTCGTATAATAATTCTTGTTTTTAAATGGCAGTTGTCTGTGACGTAATTCTTGATTACACATGGGAAGAATTGGTGTGTTTGTTTCTGTTTACACATTCAAAGTGTTCGGGTGTGAATTTTTAAAATGGGTCTCGACAATACACTAGCCACATACGCGTAGCTCATAAAGAGTTCTGAGCTGAACATAAGAAGAAGAAGAAGACGTGGTCTTGTACTTGGAAATCCAGTTTAAACGGGGAGTGTTCGTGTTATAGGTCGTGTTTTACATACGAGATATTCGATATGTAATAAATAATATGCGCTGGTGCTGTAGTCTATTACCGGAGGCGACGTCCAGGGTGCGAGTTGTCTTTGGGGACCACAACACGTCAGCTTCAGAGGGGACAGAATCGAACTGGGCGATCGACAGAATCATCGTCCATCCGGCTTACGAACTGGATAGGGAGGCATTTACAGCTGTCAACAATATCGCTCTCATCAGACTTAAGGGCGAGCTCGACTACCGTGTTGAGGTTGCGCCGGTGTGCCTGCCTCACACTGACATCTCGTCCAATTCTGTGTGCTTGACGACTGGCTGGGGAACATCTGATGGTACCCGCAATACAGGTCGGTATTTAATGTATTCTTACATCATGTTTTAGTTTGTAAACACCCCTGAATCTGCTTTGTAGAGATGTGTGGTGTATAAATAAATTAGATTTTTTAATGCATGTGCACATAACTTCTTTTCGACAGCATTAACGGTGTGAGCGAGTGTACGTGTGTGTTTCTCTCTCTCCTCTCTCACTCACTCTCTCTCCTCTCTGTCCTCTCTCTCTCCTCTCTCTCCTCTCTCTCTCCTCTCTCTCTCTCACTCTCTCACACTATCATTATATGTGTGTATGTGTTTCTGATGGTCCAGTGGATGTGATATGGTCTTCATGGTCACTTCCTATGTGTCCACTGATATTGTTACAGTGCTGCGCCAAGTTAGCTTGGGGACAGTTGGCAAAGACACGTGCAATGCTACAGATTGGCTCCGGGATCACGTGAACAACACCGATACGTGTACTGTGTACGACTCGTGTATGGTGAGTATACGCACTCTCCTTTGTGGGACGCGGTGGCGTCGTAGCTCGACCGTCAAATTCTCAATCGATATACCCTGCGCGCGAAACCATTTTCGAAACTTTGGCGACTTCGTTCACTTCACCTGTCCAACGTCATTTAATTAGTATTTTGCTGTGAACCGTGCATAGTAACTAATGCGTGGCTTAACTGGGACGATTAGCAATTATGTGACATTCGGTCCCATATCCTAGCAACGGGCTGTACACAGCAATTGCAACAAGGTTAGTACGCGTCTATTGCATTCAAACGAGGGAGACAGTCCATTATTTCTCAACTGAAGAACGTGTACGTTACTGTCAGCCTTTAGAGTTGGCGTTATCCATTAAAATACTACACAACATTCGGTTGTGTGTAACCGATCACCTTGACGACCGCATACCAAATAAGGGCAATGGCGTACTACTAATGGTCCCAATGCTGCCAGGAGAAGTCATAACGATATTCGAATGAGCATTGCTGCCAGGCATCCTAGCAAGCCAGGGCTGTTTGCCATGCAAAACTAGCCCTGGCAGATCTCCTACGCGAAGTGCGGAAGTTAGCGGAGTCAAACTAGTAATTTATTTCGCCAGTCGCGACTGCGTCACCCGTTAGAACAGCGCCCAATTTGAAGGAAATCCCAATACGATGACCCTTTCGCCCATTAACACGAGCAGCTTAATTGTATTGTGCATACGAATAACTGCTTCTACTTCCTAAACATTGCATGTATCACGAGCCACGGTTGGCTATATATAATACCTCGCCGTTTTATTAATACTAGAAGGGTTTTGAAATTTCGTCTTATCAAATTAACATGTCCCATGAATAGAAGTATTTTATTTGTATTGAGAATAATGTTATGCTCTAATCTAAACACAGATGGCATACACTGGGATGATTGTGTGGGTTCGTGTCGCCGTACGGTATGTTGAAAGATCAATGACTCTGGTTCCAGTTGAACTATGGTGGGCCACTGGTGTGTCGGCAAGGAAGTGAACCGTGGCAACTGCAGGGTATTGTCAGCATGGCAGAGGATTGTACCAAAAGGTCAGTACAAATAAATCACACACTCAAGTTGGAAAAAATATACGAAACTGAATAATCCTTTGATCACCCCAGTTAAAGGGAGGCAGTGTGTTGCTCGCGGGTTGTGCTAACCGCAATACCCTTTGATGGCCAATAGTTTCCCACGTTCAAAACGGCATACTTCCTGTTACAAATAGTACCCTTATTCAGGGTAGAGGGAAAAACTTTCTCCCTTTTATGTTAGCTTATTTAAGCTTTTCGATTACCATCGGTAGACTATAACAGGAACTGATTCGTGAGATATCAGTGTTTCCGCTGCTAGCTAAATGGTATGGCGAGCAGGCTTGTAGCGCCGTGGTGGAGAGGCTAAAGCTTCGGACTCTCAAATGACATAACCCGGGTTCGAATCCTGTGGGACTGTGGGCAAGTTGGTTGTAGTGGCTAGAGCAGGCATCTAGCGCCGTGGTGCAGAGCCTAGAGCTTCGGACTCTCAACCGACAGAACTCGGGTTCAAATCCTCGTTCACTATACGTTGCTCCATTCACTTAGTTGTATGAACGAGTACCTGGCTATAGACAGTGGTGGATATTTGTGTACGAATAGTTTTCGCGCATTAATTGCAGCGTGGCTGGATGCTTCCCAGATAAGTCAAAATGGTGTTCAATTGAACAGGTCTGCCAGGGAGTAAAGTGTAAAGCCCTTTGAACAGTCCTGAGGACTAGGTACTGCTCAATATAAGAACTTACTTTTTAGGCCACAGGTTGTTTAGTCAGTAGCCCACAGTTCATTGCTGACGTCCATTTTCATATCCTTTTTGCCATGCCCATATGGTCGGTCTCCTTACTCCATCGCACATACGTCATTCACGTTGGCACCCTCGCAGTCAATAACATATTTGTTTCTATCGGCATGATCTACTTGTTTGTTGTTCTCGAGTGAACCGTCCGGTTATGATAGTCTAAACATTTGTTTTGTATCATTCGTGTCTGGTAACACGTTTTACATGTTTCGCCAATCTTTGTGTGGTTACAGCTCAGATATTGATTCACACGAGTGCCTTCTTATGGTCTTCCGTTTTGTTTATAGGGTGTATTAAAATCTCTGTGAGGTTTATATCGTGATGTTTGTGTGTGCACTGTGACGGTTCTGGTACTCTTTCGACATATGGAAATGGCTTTTGTCTCTTTTGTGTTCGTGTACGTCGAACACATGAATCAAACAGATTATGTGCTGATTCTGTGGGTGCTAATAGTGTGAATATGTTTAAAAAATAAAATCGACAAATACCTCAGAAGGGCGGGATACATGTAGATAAAAGGGTTGGACTATCGATAAGCCAAAGGGCTTCCTTGTCCACCTGTCCTCTAGAGTTAATTCTCTGGGTGGCAATCTTGTTAAATCGTGTCTGTTTCTTGGTCTTTCCCTTGTGATTCTGTTGTTCGTTCATCTGTCCTATAGTTTACATTCTCTTCTGGTTCTGATACATACGACGTCGTTGCACATGTTCAGTCAGGTCATAGTGTGATCTGAAGAATTGTATATCGTATGTGTGAAATGCCTGCTGTGTCTCATTGAACATAGATTAGATTCGGCGCTGATAACATCACAGGTTTGTCTTGAATGTAAGATAATGGAAACACAGATGAATCTTCAGGAAGCAGACTGTCTTAGAGTTTATAAGACAGTGTTTTGTCTAGGCTCACTTGATTCACGTCAACGATGGTTTAATTCAGATGTTTTCTCTGAAAAAATAAGTAAATCTCTTCCTTGTAGTTGATTTAATGCATGGTTCAATTATAATGTATCCTTGAAATGCCTCGTTTATAGACAAAACCTTTTACATAATCGTAATGATTAATTTTATCGTCTACTATTGTGCCGGATCTCTGCCATTTATTTGAATTCGCTGTCACAGCAGTTACAACAGTCTGTCTGAAACATACATATGGATATTTTTTCCTCATATTTTGGCCTCCAAAGAGACGTAATTGCATGTATCATCACATTGTCTGAAATAGACGCTTGGAAAACAACGAATCCTAGAAATATGTTCAGAATGTATTTTATTAAGCATGAAGTAGCTCATATAGTCTTCATAAAATGCATTTATTCATTATAGCAACAGCACAAACTCAGTCGTCATGGCGGAAATGACGCAGTTCGTCACGTGGATCGAGCAGTCCATCAACAGCACAGACACCGCCAAAGGTACATTGTTTTTATATCCTGGCATTGTTACAAACACTTGATGCGTCGTTTCAACAAACAACACTTACCAAGTTGGCTGGGGCGGCTCAGATGTCCACAATTTTGAATAAAAATGGTAAATACTGATAGATTGGTTGATTAAAAAATTAATATCAATTAACTAATCAATAGGTAATTTTCAAATGGAAGCACAACAATATTGCACCACCTATTAAAGTAAACTATGTGTGTTCATATGAAAGGGAGTAAATTAAAAAGAAAAATGGTAAATTCCGATAAACTGGTCGATTTAAACAATGTTTTTCAAATGAAACAAATAACAATTATATAACGTTAATCAAATAATGTAAAATAATTATGTTCATAATTTATGGAAAAGGGGACATTATTGTAACATATTGTGTTCTATTTCCAGAAAATGACAGAATGTGACAAGAGAGCATCAGCCAGCGACATTTGTATGGACAATGAACACATTAATGTCAAACATTAGCTAGAATAGAGATTACTTAATCAAGGAAATGTAAAGTTGATAGCCAATGCTACGCTCTACGTACAGAAGAACAGTTTAGCGGAATAAGTATACTAAATGGTATGCTACATCAGAAACAAAACTTATTTAAACGGACTACCCGTTTCACGTTGATAGTGGGTAACAATGTCTACCTTCAAGCGATCAGACGTAAATGGAAAACGATCCAGTACCGAGCTATCAAAAGGTAAAGATAGTTTGTAGTTAGGTTCTGCGGCGATAGAGACATGGATTCGACACATATAGTCTGATCAGAACTGTGGTCAGTTGAATTGTAATTGAAATGCCAATTTCACTTCTGGAATTGAAATTCAAACTGATGAATTGCTAAGTAAGATTAAATACTTGTCAACTAATCTTGAGTTTCTGAAATTTGTTATTTCATTGTAGTGTATTCAACCTTGAATGTATGCTTTTGTATGATATTACAAGATCTGTTAAATAAGCCTGCTGTAAATATATATTAGTTTTTGGCGATGGATATGACTTATACACCCGTGTGACTAGTCTATTGTTAATTTGACACTTAATGAATAATTGGAATTGGCAGTTTTGAATTGATATTCAGTAACTGGTATGTAATTGGATTGTAATTGGTGTTGGGGAGAATATAGTATCACCCGTCTGTATTATTGATAATATGTATGTTGAATATGAAATAAATAACACACAATAACCACATTGTTATCTATATTTAACCTTAATTGTTTCGCAGCACACATCGATTAGGTACTTAGAGCGAAGTAATATTAATTCTTAATCTTAATTATCGTAAGTAATCTTAATCTTACAATCGGCGTCCAGATGAGGATGTAAACACACGCACGAACGCGCACACACGCACAGACGGACAGACGCGCACACGCATCACATATCACGTAGTCGCGAGTCTCGGAGAACAATCATAACGCAATTGATACCAGTGAAAATGTAAGACTGTCGTCCCAGTGATAAACTAACATAGTGACGTTGAATATATATACGGACATTTCTTACGAATTATCACACACAAAGGCACGCACAGACGCACACATATACGCGCGCACGCACGCACGCACACACATACAGACATACGCACAGACACACACACACATATACAGACACACGCACAAACACGCACTCACGTGCGAACGCACATGAGAGAGGCCCGCTCGAAAACAACACAGACACGCACACACGCACACACACACACACACACACACACACACACACACACACACACACACACACACATTGCAATTAACCAGTGATGAGAGATGCCCGCTCGGAAACTACCTTTAGTTGCCTTGTGAACATCAGTCTTGTAGTAGTTCCACACACAGATGATACGACTGTGTCCCGGCACATAACTACCAGTGTGTCCCGTGTTGTAATAAGTAGTTCCACACAAGCCACTATCTATATGTACCGTTTTGTTGTATTTCTACACACACACACACACACACACAAACACACACACACACACACACACACACACACACACACACACACACAAACACAAACACACACTACACACACATGCATACATGCACACACACACACACACACACACACACACACACACACACACACACACACACACACACACATACACACACACAATCACAATACTGTATTGTCCCTTGGGAGGAAATTCATTTGGAGTGTATCAGCATATTAAAACAACTAAAACAAATATACATGAAATATGTAAAAATAAAAAATAGTTTTAAAAGTTGTATCGGTTAGATAAATACATAAATAAGTAAAAATTAGTAAAATATGTTAAATAAGTTACAAAAGTTAAAAAAAAATTAAATTATCTTACAAATCATCTCGGGCTCACTTAGTGTCAGATTGGCAGGGTTAACTGGCAGAGATGGAAGGGAACGAAGGACAGTTATTCACTCATTAGTCTAACTGACGAGGGAATAAATGACTTTCGAGTGCGATTAAATTTACAGTGAGGGAGTTGAAAGCGGCGGCCAGAAAGAAGTAGTTTATAACATGGAAACATGGGATGTTTGGTGTCTAAGGAGACCTTCCTTCCCTTTCTCTCTGCCCATTGCCTGTATAGATCCTCTAGACTGGTCTGCTTTTCTCCCACCACCTTGCCACTAACCCTGACTGTTCGTGCCAGAGTGTTGCGATGCACGATACTCAGGCCGCCGTACCACACAAGAAACCCAAATGTAATAGAGCTTTCAATGTAGCATCTACAAAAAATTTGAAGAACATGTGTGCTGACACTGAGTGACCTGAGCTTGCATAAGAATTACAGCTTTTTCTGGCACTTTCTGTTAATTACCGCTGTATTTTCACTAAATGTGAGCTTGGCATCAATGATACTGCTGAGATACTTGTATTCGTCTACTCTCCTTACACACTCTCGGTTAATGAATAGTCTCTTGGGAGAAGTAGGATTTTTCCTAAAATCTATTAGGAGTTCTTCAGTTTTACGAACGTTCAGGTCTAGGAAATGATTGTCACACCACTTTGTGGAATCAGCTACAGCGCACGCACACATTTGATCAGAGCCGGATAGGTCGACGATAGCTGTGTCATCGCTGTATTTGATGAAGTTGACGCTCTCCTGGGTGCTACGACAGCCGTCTGTTTAGAGTGTGAACAGAACTGGGGAGATCACCGAGCCCTGTAGGCCACCGGTGAAAGTGAAGAGTGAGCTCGACACAGCACCGTTATAGCGCACTATTTGCTTACGCTCATTAAGAAACTGATTTACTCACAATATGATGTGTGGATTCACATGCATATTGACAAGTTTACTCATCATGATGTGTGGCTGGATGGTGTTGAAATCCACCGGAAAGTCAATAAAGACTATCCTAGCATACGACTTGGGCTTTTCCAGGTGAGTATACACACTATAGAGTGAGGACTGCATCCTCCATGCCTCGATTGCGTTTATACACAAATTGGAGGGGATCCAGTTGATCCCCAACATGCTGCAGGAGAGGACGAAATACGAGTCGCTCAAAGCACTTCATGACGACTGAGATAAGCGCCACTGGGCGGTAGTCGTTGAGAACAGATGGCACAGGTTTCTTGGGGACAGGCCAGGGTGATGCGATGCTGCTTCAGAGACCAGTTGAAAAGGATGCTGAACACTGCACCCAGCTGAGCATGGCACTCCTTGAGGACCCGACCACTGACGTTGTCAGGCCCAGCTGCCTTGTGAGGATTAACGTGCTTGAAGATCTTACTGACGTCATCAGGAGTTGTTTCTGGGGTATCATCCTCAGTGAGCTGAGACTCAATATCATCCACCGCCTCCTGACGCTCACGTGAGAAGTCATGCCGGTCGAAACGCCCAAAGAAGGAATTCAAGTCCTCAGCGAACTTGAGACTCTCTTCCGCTGATTCTGAGGTTTGTATGACTCGTTTGCCGGACTCACACACACACACACACACACACACACACACACACACACACACACACACACACACACACACACACACTCACACACTACAATACCTTACCACTAGCGGTCGGGTAGTATTTCCACAAGCCAACTGCCTACCACCAGACCAGTGTGTCGGGTCTTGTAGTACTTCCTGTACCCGCACACACCAAGACCTCTCTGCCAGTCTTGTAGTTCCACAATCGCATTGGCAACACCCAGCAGTGTGCCCCGTCTGATAATAGACCTACATTATTGTATTGGTCCTACTTTTGTATAACACACATCACGAAGGTCGCCTTTACTCTGACCGCTGTCATTTTGATTATACAACAATGCAGCGTATAAGGCAGTCTCGTTTTGAATTTGAATATATGCATGTGTTTAGTGCTCCGGGCTGGCGATTAATGCTGCACGATTCCGTAGTGATCCTCGCTGCAAGATCTGTGGATGGAAGTAATGAGGATTCCCCTTGCGCTATCACACCAGCCTACTCACTCACGTCGTAAGCTTCGTGCACTGTCACGCAAAGTTACCTTAGTCCTTGCACTGACCGGCTCCTAGTCACAGTCGCAACGGCAACAGGATAACACACGAATGAGAAAGTGTCCTTCTTGACTGGCGGCTACCTCCCATACCAACAGATATTCGCTTCCGTTCACGAGGTCAGCCCTAACTGATGTTGTGGGTATGTCACGGGGCGCGTCTGTTTGGGAGTGTGGTCTGGTGGTACTTCTGTTTGGGAGTGTGGTCTGGTGGTACTTCTGTTTGGGAGTGTGGTCTGGTGGTACTTCTGTTTGGGAGTGTGGTCTGGTGGTACTTCTGTTTGGGAGTGTGGTCTGGTGGTACTTCTGTTTGGGAGTGTGGTCTGGTGGTACTTCTGTTTGGGAGTGTGGTCTGGTGGTACTTCTGTTTGGGAGTGTGGTCTGGTGGTACTTCTGTTTGGGAGTGTGGTCTGGTGGTACTTCTGTTTGGGAGTGTGGTCTGGTGGTACTTCTGTTTGGGAGTGTGGTCTGGTGGTACTTCTGTTTGGGAGTGTGGTCTGGTGGTACTTCTGTTTGGGAGTGTGGTCTGGTGGTACTTCTGTTTGGGAGTGTGGTCTGGTGGTACTTCTGTTTGGGAGTGTGGTCTGGTGGTACTTCTGTTTGGGAGTGTGGTCTGGTGGTACTTCTGTTTGGGAGTGTGGTCTGGTGGTACTTCTGTTTGGGAGTGTGGTCTGGTGGTACTTCTGTTTGGGAGTGTGGTCTGGTGGTACTTCTGTTTGGGAGTGTGGTCTGGTGGTACTTCTGTTTGGGAGTGTGGTCTGGTGGTACTTCTGTTTGGGAGTGTGGTCTGGTGGTACTTCTGTTTGGGAGTGTGGTCTGGTGGTACTTCTGTTTGGGAGTGTGGTCTGGTGGTACTTCTGTTTGGGAGTGTGGTCTGGTGGTACTTCTGGTTAACGCGCCAATGTGTCGTAATAATGGCAGCTCGACAACATACAGTCATTTCCGGCAACGTCTGCAATGTCAAAGTGCTTAAAATGGCGGGTTTTAAGCAAATGGAATATAAAAAGTTAAATGCAAGTTCTTAGGCCATGTCCTGTCGGGATATCGCAGTTTCCTTTTCAGTTTGAACGTAGGGAGACGTATTTGGTCAGTGCCTATGGCGGGCGATTAATAATAATAATACTAATAATTTATTTCTTATATAGCGCCCCATCCAAGTAATTGTTCTGGGGCGCTTTACAATGGTTAATGCAAATAAATAAATAAATGACATCATACGATATATAGTTTTAAAATGCTGTCATAAAATATATAAATAAACACAATTATGCAAACCATTAAAACAATAAAATAGATTAATTATAATACAAAATTAATTAAAGTAAACGTATAAATAATTGTGATAATCAATCATCGAAAGTTAAAATAATTTGTGAAAAGATGCGTCTTCAGTGCCACTTTAAACTGATTGACACTGGTGGATTGGCGCACTGTGAGTGGTAGTTGATTCCATGCTCTTGGAGCTGCACAAGAGAATGTTCGTTCGCCGATTTTAGTTCGGGTAGTGGGTTGTTTAAGGAGTAGCTGATCGGAGGAGCGTAGACAGCGTGTTGGGCGATACGGAGAGAGAAGTGCTGATAGATATGGAGGTGCGAGCCCATGAAGGAATTTGAAAGTGAGAAGTAGGGTCTTGAAAATAATGCGACTCTTCACAGGAAGCCAGTGCAGCTCCAAGAGCATGGGCGTGACGTGGTCTCGTTTCGACCGCATCGTTATGATACGAGCCCATGAATTTTTGACACGTTGTAGTTTCTCAATTAATGTCGCTGGCAATCCATTATGAAGACTATTGCTGCAGTCAATTCGCGAAATGACTAGCGCATGCACAAGTTGTTTTGTGTGTTCTTTGTCTAAGTATCGACGAATGCATCCAATGAGGTGGTAATACGCATTTCTACAAATGTTAGTTACGTGGGACATATTAGAATCAAAGGTCACCCCCAAGTTTCTGGCGTGTGTGTTGGGTAACACGCGAACGTTTCCGATAGTTACACCGTCAGGAAGAACATTTTCGGTTGCTCATTTCGGTTGGACGATGATCTCCGTTTTGTCATCATTGAGTTTTAGCATGTTCGTTTTCATCCATTGACGGATAATGGCGACACAGAGTTCTATTTTCGTAGTGTGCAAAGTCGTTGGCGAGCGAATCGGCACATTCGTAGGTTGGTAGTGTTGATGTGTTACCCCGATGCAGCAGCTTACGTTTAGCTTTTGCAACTTTGATGTCCGCGTTGTACCATGGCACGTTGTTCTTCACGGTGATGGTGCACTCTCTAGCAGGAGCATGTTGGTCGAGTATTGACAACAAGGTGTTGTTGTAACGAGAAAATGCCGCTGCTGCTGAATCGTTGGCTTGCTGAACACTCAGATCAGAGCAAGTAATGATGGTTGATAGTTTTCAACTTACGCACAGTCATTGTTCTCTTTGGTGGGACTGTAGTTGTGATAGGTACCGTAAAGATAATGGCGGAGTGGTCAGAATTGACAGAATCATCGCAGGTGACATCTTCAACAGGCAGCTCACCACATCTCGTTATGATAACATCGAGGATGTGACCTTTCTCATGAGTTGCCTGGGCAACGTGCTGTTGGTGGTTTGTTGCGGAGAGAAGGTATATAATTGGTTTGGTATGTGCACTGGTGGGATTGTCATAGTGAAAGTTCAGGTCCCCAACGAGTAGCAGCTGACCGGATGTAAGTGTGAGTTCATCGAGAACATCGGCAAACTCCCTAACAAATACCGGAGCATTTGGTGATTTCGGCTTTGGTCGAGGTCTATACACTGTTACAAATCGCAACTTTGACTAAGCAGTTGATACAATCCATGGATGTGTAGTTGTTGTGCTTCATTACAGCTACTGATATGAATTCACGGAAGATAATGGCGACGCCTCCGCCTCTGGTTTGGCTCGTGGTATGTGTTTCATAGCTTATCCAGGTGGCACCACTGCCTTTATGGCAATATGCGATGGCCTGAACCAGGTTTCCGTAAACGAGCATATGTCTAGTTTATTTTTAGTTATCAGATCCCGGATTTGTTTACACTTATCAAGCTCATACGCAGACCGGGTGTTCAGAACAGCAGCTCTAAACGAATTAGTCGCAAAGCTTCGGTGTAGCTTAACATGTATCAGGCTGCTTCTGTTGACAATTGGTACGATGCTATTGCGTATTGACCGGTTGGACACATCGGTTCTGGCTGCAGTCACTTTCACAGGAATTGTCTTAGGCACTTGGCATTGTCTTCTACCGCCAGTGGTCCCTCTGCGTGTCGGTATTGCGCAAGAAATGCCTAGTTGTTTCAGATCGTTGTAGACTGCCTTTGTAACACGCTTGAAGGCTTTCATGGTATGCTGGCATACTTGATGCAATTGAAGACTTATATATACTATCACCATGGCGACAGTCACGGCCCACTGAAGATAACACTAGTAGTGTCTCATGAAATCAGTAAAATAAGTAAAATCCAGCAAAGCACAAGTGTCCAGTTCGTAATTGTGACGTCGTTGTAATCCAGAAACATTCACGATGAGGTAAGAGATAAAATCTAAGAACGGTACAGCTTGAAACTTGTAATAATGTCAGTTGTATGACGACAGCATTACATGTGGCAGCCGACAAGCGCACACAATGTGGAGTTGATTAATACTGCACGCTTGCGCATTGGTCGTCTAGGTCGCTGCAAGATATGTGAATGAAACGAATGAGGATTCCGTCCGCTACCGAACCATCTGCCCGTCAGCAAGGGGAAAACACGAGGGACTATGGGTAAAACTTGACCATACGTCGGATCGGCCAGTTCTAAGAGACTGATCATTATGTCTGCCGTTTACCCGCGCTTCCATAATTTGCACCAATACATGTTCGTCTACTTCAGATCGGCCTGAATTTTGGGGAGCTCTCCCACAGCAATCATTTCGCGGCCATGCGACCGTATAGGTGCACCCGTTCCGGCCGAATGCCGGTCTCTTCGCGGTGGTGCGTGTACCAGCCGGTCGGCATCTCCCGTGTTAAAGATCAGACTACTTCTACAAGAGTCATAGTTACTTCAGCCGTTTACCCACGCTTCACTTAATTAGGACCAATATATGCCAGTTCGTCTACGTCGGATCGGCCACCTCTAAGAGCTTCATAATTACTCTCGCAGCTTACCCGCGCATCCCATAATTTGTACCAATATATGTTCGTCTACGTCAGATCGGCCTGAATTTTGGGAGCTCTCCCACAGCAACCATTCCGCGGCCATGCGACCGTACCCGTTCTGGCAAAAAACAGTCTCTTCGCGGTGGTGCGTGTACCAGACGGTCGGCATCTCCCGTGTCAAAGCCCAGACCACTTGTAAGAGCGTCATATTTACTCCCGCCGTTTACCCGCGCTTCCAATAATTTGCACCAGTACATGTCAGTTCGTTTACGTCGGATCGGCCGCCTCTAAGAATGTCATAGTTACTCCCGCCGTTTACCCGCGCTTCCTATAAATTGCACCAATACATAAAAAAGATGAAAACGTAACATGGTGTTGGTATTCAAATTCTTTATTCGCGTATATATATAAAAAATTCGCCGACTTTAAATCTGAATTTTTTTCAGAGTCCTTCTCGTACGAAAACGGCAACGTCCGGAGTGTACCTCGCGGAAATTTACAAAACGACAAAGTTAGCTCGCGCTAATTAACACTATGATGCAGATTTCATTGCAAAAAACGATAATGATAAGCGAATTTAACGAAAGACATTTATAACAGAAAATGTCATAAAGTGAGACACGTGTTTCACAAAAGCGACTACAAAAACTTATTTACGATTACAAAGCATGCAAGATACAAGAACGCGGTGTATAGGGTCGTTCAAGGTTAACCGAACCACTTTGCACTTATCTTGATTTCTAATTACTCCCTTTGGTCACATCCAGCCGCTCAAGTATCAAACGAATGATGTAAAAGATCAGTTTCACGTGACATTCAGATAAACCGAATCAATGTTCAGGTTAACTGAACAACCTCAATGTATTCGTTTGTCTTGTTGGTTCGGTTTATTTTATTGTTTCGGTAATGCGAACCATCCAGTTCTATAAACTGAACCACGGGGTTCGGTTTACAGGAATGAAAAAGCGTAACAACGTCTTCTAATTAAAAAAAAATGTGATTTAGTTTCAACAGTAACTTCATGTCTTACTTTTGAAAACTGAACTTAGCGCTAAATCAAAACTATAGTATTGCGGACTTTGCACACTTTATATGTGATCTGGTCCCTCTGCACACCATCAACCTGAAAATTGTCTATGTGTGTTTGATGCACTGGTCGCATTTAAAATGTATGTTTATAAGTCGCCTACAGTCAAGAGTGCACGTGTCATGCCACCAATGGTTGCAAATGGAACAATTTCTCCACTCATCTTCAATCAGTGGGTCTGCCGGGTCACCATATTCAAAATTGCACAATATGCAAGGCTCTTGTTTCGCGGAAGCTTGACCACATGCATGGCAAGTTTCGGGCCTTTTCGAAACATTTCGTGTTTTTGCCCACTTTCTTTTTCTCCACATCCTTAGATGTTTTCATCATTTTCCCTATCTCATATTTTTCTTTCCTTCAAGCTTTCGTGAGATAGTAACACAAGCGATTGCTTCGGACGTGGATGGGGTGATGGTGGGCGAGGTTTCGTCCTGTTGTCCACCGTTGAGCTACATTGGCACTGGGGATGGCTGGCTCCGACTTTCAGCTGCTGGAGCGATGCTAGTATTAGCCATGTTTGAAATGACTGATGGGGTCATGGATTCATTCTGGAGTTCCGTCATTCATAACAAAGATCCCATGATGTGAGTAGATAAGGTGAGGTTTTGGAGCTCCATCGGCTTCGAAGATCAAGGGGTTTTACCACGTTTTTTCCCATAAAAAATGCCAAAAGGGTTTTGCAAGGGTTTTCCCATAAAATGGGTTACCTGTATAAACAAACGTTACCTGTATAAACGTGGAGGCTATGTTTGGCGGAGATAGATTGTAGAAACTGGTGGTGCAGAAAAGTTGATAAACAAGTGGAATTACTGATTGAGTATTATCCTTGCCTTAATATCATTCAAAAAGTTGCAGTAAACATATATTGAGTAGCAGTTGTGCTTAAAGTTAGTATAGTGAGTGATAATAGGGTAACTTAGCCTTCGATAAGTTGTAAACCAGATTTAACAAACCTGATTATGTGGTAGAATATATAAGAGATAAAGTAACAACCATCAAACTACTTACATAAGATAATATCTGTGTAAGCCAGTACTTGCTAGATATTTTGATTAGGTAGCATTGTTGATAAAATTAAGCAAGGGCGATAGTCGGGCGGCGTAACCTAAATAAATAAAGCAGCCTAACGTAAAGTAATTGATTGTATTTAAATTATATCACTACCGGTAATGTTAGCGTTCGTGACATGATAAATAGTCGGCTGAGTAATTCAAATATGTGACATAAAGTGTGCTGTAGTACACAGGAAACAGCCTTTATAAAGACTAAGTTATTAAATAAATTCTCATCGCGATATGGCGCCTTGCAAGCGGCAAGTCAAGGCAATGTGACAATTGGTGTGCGATCACTGCCACAGCTGGGTAGATTTTGCATTGTCCGACTGAGGGAAGTCATGGGCAGAAACCATGGAGGAAGGATTCTCCTTTCAGTGCATTGGGTTGGGTGTTGGAAGGTGGAGTGTCTGCAGAAGGAGATAGTTAGGTTGGCAGATATTGTGAAGGGAATGGAGATAGGAATTAGCAAGGAGGCAGGCCGAATGGAGAGAGACGACAGGGAGAGAGGTGAGAATACTGCAAGAATGAAGGAGAATAGCAGTGGCAAGAAAACTGAGGAAATGAGATAGAGAGGAGGGAAGGTGATTGGAGGGGAAGAAATTGAAAAATCGACAACACAAATCGTAAAAAGCGTGAAGGTGACAGGGGAGAAAGTGACCGTAGAGAAGGAGGGAGGGAAGACGGGACGGGAGAGAAGAAAATGAGATGGGACGAAAGATGAAGGGACGAAAGGAAGTGAGAGCAAATGTGATAGAAGAGAAGTCGATAAAAGGGATGTTGACAGGAGGAAAGGTGAAAACAGAAAAAACGACAGGAAAGAATATATCGGAAGAGAATGTGACAGGAGAGAAGATAACAGGGGGAAAAGACAACAACCAGACATATGCAAACCAAGAAGGAGCTATTCTAAGGCAGTGATTGAGGGGGCAATGACGAAAGAGAGGGTGTTTATGGGCGACTCCATTATGAGAAACACGGAAAAGACACTTATCGAAAGAAGCCATTAGAAAAATTAAGTATAAACAAATGATGTGGAAGTCATATAGATGTATTGGAAATTATGAAGACTACAACAGTTATAAAGAAGCACTTAACCAAGCTACAGCTGAAAATAGAAATTCAAAGAGAAGCTATGAACAACAATTAGCTAGTAATATAAAACATGACAGCAAGAGTTTTTATGCGTATGTTCGAAGCAAACGGAAAGTTCAAGATAATGTCGGTCCTTTAGAAGATAGTGCTGGAAATATAATATCAGAGGGATTCTTAATGGCAGAAGACCTAAATGAGTACTTTAGTTCAGTGTTTACCAGATAAGATATTAGTTCATTGCCAGTACCAGAGGCTAAGTTCAAAGGGGCAGATTCAGACTATTTAGGACAATTAATTGTAACCCCGGAAATGGTAGCTAAGAAAATAAGGGTTATGAAGGATAATAATTCCCCTGGAGTGGATGGGATTCCACCCAAACTACTATTGGAAATTGTAGAACAAATTAGCGTACCGCTTGCAACAGTTTTCAATTTGTCATTAGAAGATGGAGTGATTCCTTTAGAATGGAAAGAGGCAAACATTATACCTTTATTTAAAAAAGGTTCGAGAAACAAGTCAGAGAACTATAGACCAGTGAGTTTAACACCAATGATTTGCAAATTATTAGAAAGACTAATTAAAAGATCACATGGTGGATTTTCTTGTTAAACAAAACTTCATTAACCAATCCCAACATGGTTTTTTTTAAAGCGAGGTCATGCTTAACAAATATCTTATGTTTTTTGGAAGACATCATTAAGTGGGTAGATGAGGGATCACCAGTATATATCGTCTACTTAGATTTTCAAAAAGCTTTCGACAAAGTACCACATCAACGATAGTAGTAGTATGGTACCACTGAGGGATCATCCTGAGGGGTAAATCCGTTCCATGGACAAAATCTAAGATGGCGGCGCCTCTTTCAGGTATATATACGTGTGTATGTATGTGTGACGTGACCGGATGTAGTGCACCCCCTGACGGAAGAGAGCGGAGTGAGTACCCATGGAAGTCCTATCGTGTATATGGAAGAAAGGAACGAAAGATCAAAGAGGAAAGTTTAAAAGGTGTTGAAAAGTGGGTCATTAGATATAAAGAAGTATACTGAATGATGTATTGACGAAGTGATAGGTATATATATAAGTCTTCCTATGTTGTATCGTGTATAACGAGCATAAAAGGTGTTGGAAGGTAGATCATTAGAGATAAGGAAGTATACTGAAAGATGTGTTGATAATGTTTATAAATCATGATATGTGTTATCGTGTATAACGAGGAATAAACGAAAGAGTACATATGAAACTTAAAAATATGTACGTATGTATGTATGAAAGAAGAATTATGTCTAAGGTAATAACCAACAAAACAACAGATGTCCAAAGTTTAATAATATTTATTCAATAAAATCCACGAAACCATCATCATCATCATCACTAGCGTCCGACACCCAATTTTCAACATCCCCCGTGTCCACAGGAGGAACATCATCCGGATCATACCACGGACTGGGTGGACCATAGCGTTCCCTCTTGATGAGTAATTCCCGCATGACGGGCCTGAACAAGCAGTCGTGTTCAACACGAAGTTCTTCCTCTCTGGAACATATATGTAAACTTTGAAAACGATATTATATATTGTGCGAAGTACAGCCGCTGGGAATAGGCCAGCGATGTAAACAGACACCGCGTAGGTAGCCGACACGATAAAAGGTCAATAGACGGGAGAGATGACTATGACACAATATGTAGACGTCTGCTCTCGCGGCCGGAGCAACGTAACCAGACACCGCGTAGCTAGCCGAAACGATAAGAGGGCAGGCTAGGTCAACATACGCATAGATAAGAAAGGACTGTAACACAACATGTATATACATTGCAGAGAATGAGAATCGTGGTAAGTAGTTCATAAATAAGTATTAGTAAAAGCATGTATATAATCGTTGAACACTCACGTGCATTCTGAGACACAGTCACTGTTCACACTGCTGGTATCATCATCAGTATCAGTGTCATACCTAAAAGGTAAATATTGACAACTGTGACACATAACGAATGAAGTGAGTATAAATAAGCGTAAGGAATACGAATGAAATGGAAAGAAGAAGAATATCATAAATAGAGGTTAGATACACATGTCACAGGTAAGTTGCGTGAAGAACACTGTGTAATTATGCATATGATATCTATCGAATGAAACAAAGCAAAAAGAGAAATATATATATAGGTATATACTGAAATGAATAAAAGTACTTACTTTAGCACAAAGAAAGCATCACGGAGGCGCCATTGCGCTCGTAGTTCGTCCCAAGGTATTGCCGACATAGTTGTAGATGTGAATGGAATTATGTGAATGTAACAAACGAGATATATATAAATATATAGGATAGATGATATGCAGACACACTGTAAAGTCAAGTTTTATGACACACTGTATGGAAAATTTGGTGTATGAAAAGTGGTAAAGTACAAACCTATATCAGTCATATGACATAGGAACCAGCTGGCAATGTATGGCCAGTAGTAAAGTACAATCCTATATCAGTCATATGACAGAGGCAGCAACTGACAATAAGCGCGTGATGTTCGAAGGGCAGCTATCAGCAAGACGACAATGCACGAGGAATGCGCCTTATCGGAACGCAGACAATACAGGCGAGGGCGGGACCACGATAAGAACTCTGTGAGTGAGCGTGGTCAGTACTAACGATGAAACATATGGCGGTCAGCAGCTAGGATATACAATTCAGTGGTGCCGGACACTTCCTTCGAATTTCTATCCGTGTGATATACACATATGGGGCGAAGACTTTACTTGTGCAGAGTATAAAAAAGCCAGACATTTTCATGATGAGAACACAGCGAGAAAGCTTCAGACTGCACGCAGTGGATTACAGGCGAAATACTTGAGTAAATCCATTCAATGGAGTCCAGATCGAACGGCTACATTGCTGGCACAAAGGCGATCCGTGGTGTACGCGATAGTAGCCGCGAAGTTTAGTGCGTCTAAACTACGGCAACGCTTGCTTGCCACAGGTGACGCGTGTCTTATTGAGAATGTACCTATTGCGGAAGGGTATTAGGGGAAGAGTTCGAGACGGAACGAAGCAGGTAAGAATATACTTGGCGTGATTTTCATGCAGGTGAGAGACTTCATTAGACAGTGCTCTGTACAGCTTACGTAAGGCGCTCATTAAAAAACAGACAGCCACACAGTGACAGAGTACGAGAGAGAGAGAGAGAGAGAGAGAGAGAGAGAGAGAGAGAGAGAGAGAGAGAGAGAGAGAGAGAGAGAGAGAGAGAGAGAGAGAGAGAGAGAGAGAGAGAGAGAGAGAGAGAGAGAGAGAGAGAGAGAGAGAGAGAGAGAGAGAGAGAGAGAGAGAGAGAGAGAGAGAGAGAGAGAGAGAGAGAGAGAGAGAGAGAGAGATAAGGTCACGCGCCTGATAAGGCGCGAACGCCCAGTGACGCATGATGTCATTGCCTAGGGCGTCACGTGGACGACGCCTAGAGGGAGCGATTATGTATATAAACCTAGACTAAATCTAACAGGACAAACACTCGCTCTCTCGTTGCCGTTCGAAGATCTTCTCACTCACTCACACCGACTCCTGCACGACAAGATGGCGGCGGCGCCTAACTTCAAGTCGAGCCCCGAGGAAATGCAGCTGACAGACCTCGAGAAAGTAAGTGATGGAACGTACGCATTTGTTCGGTCACTCACACTCGTAACATGTGCTCTGTCATCTGAATACGTATGCTATCCAGCGTGTCGTGTCTGTAACCGAAAAGTCCTTGTCGAAACGATGAAATGCCACCATAGCGTCAACGCTTGTCCGGTCCATGGACGACAGAAGGGGGTTCCCGTATACAAATATGCTATGGGCATGCTGTTCGCCGATCGCAAGGGCAACGAAGTGTGGGCGACAGGATTTGACCGTCTAGTCCAGCGGTTCTTAGGGGGACTGACAGCAAGCGACTATATATCGCTTAAAACCGACGACGAAAGCTACCAGGCACTGAGTTTCCTACGTGGCAAACAGTCTAGGGTGACAATTAGAAAGACAACAAAAGCAGGCTACCGGAACAAAAACATGATAGCCCTGGAAATAATCCAGCCGTAAGACCTGTCTGTCTGTCTATTTGACACCGGAAGCGATGACGTAAGTTCCTATATCGTGTTGTAGATGTACCCGGTGGATGTGTCCCCCTGGTCGAATGAGAGTAAGGTTGCGACGACGCAGGTAACACCATCTCATCATGACGTCATTGCGACGACACAGGTGACACCATCTCATCATGGCGTCAAACGTCGTCTTAGTTTCACAGCCATGTCCTACGACGACGACGACGATGAGGCAAGTGTACTCTGTGTGTGGCCATGTACGTGGTTTAGCGATGATGATGATTCTAATGATGCTAATTATTCTGACGATGATGATGATGATAATAATGATGATGATGATGATGGTAAAGAGGACCGTAGACGTAGTGAATTACAGGAGGCGGTAGTGAAGGTGAATGGCATTTAGAAGCGTACGGAGAAAATTATAGACGAGGACCTATTTATGGCCACTCTAACCACCGCCTGCGTGCGCCACGCAGCCAACGGACTGTGTCGGCACTATGCGGACGTTCATGAGGACCTGTACAGAGTGGATCGGTAACGTATATTTAATAGTCTCCTTATGGTATTGGCCGACCTGACATGTGCAGCGCACACACCGAGGATTGCTCGTGATATTATACCACGGGTTAAAGCGAGTCTACGTAGCCGAGGTATAACCGCGGCGGATGAGAAGGAAGACGGGCAGACGAAACAGAAACAACAAGACGGACCGCTCACGGAAGAAATGCTGGACTGGCAATATGGTCTGCGCAGAGTAACAGTCGATGCCATCGTCCGGTTCATCAGCAACGAACTGTGGCGCACGTTTGAAGATGAGGAAAACGACATCTACCTAGTAAGTAGTGACCTGATATACGACAATGTGAAGTGGGCAAAGGTCTATTACAGGTATACAGTGGACACACCGGAGTGGACACGTGACACTATAGCACGTGTGCAAGCCATCCTACGTACACGTGAAATATCACTGTTGGACGACACTGACATGGAAACAAACTACACCTGGTGATGTTGTTGTTGTTGTTGTGTTGACAGGACGCCGGTGCTGCCTCGAGCGGACTGGACCGTATACGGAAGGCATATAAGGACAAGATGCTGACGTGGGCACCGCAAAAGAAGCGTCGCTCCCGCGTTGACGTGCCGCTACGGCGTGCGCTCTTGGTCCGCCTCCATGAGAAGCGTCACACGTCATCCCCACCCCTGGAGATGACGCGCGACAATGTAACGACACCGACATCCGACACCACACCTGTCCAGATGAGTTGTGATGATGATGATGATGACGACTATGACGTCACCACAAAGGCATCGGAGTACGAGGCGCTCCGTAGCGACACATCGACAATCGACCTAGCCACCGATGGTCACTTGGTGTGGTCCAAACTCTTTAATCGGTGTTCCGCACGCCGATGCAGCCCCATTCGAAGGTGTTCTAGAGATCGAACGCGACATTGAATGGTTAGCAGGCGTCATCCTGGCAACCCGCGAATCGTACACGGTACACTACTCGGTGCGCCTGATATGTGTGGAAATTGCACGGAACATTATCCGCGATGACCACGTGAACTACATCGCCGAGACTCTCTGTAGCCATCTTCAGCATAGACAGGTACAGTAGGATGATGATGATTATGATGACGTTTGAACATAGGTTAGCTAGTGACATACAAGAGGAAATGCGCCCTTACGCCAGTTAGGGTTATAGTTATATATATATATATTCTTGTATGTCACACGTAGAGTAGTCGCTTAGCTTTGATCGCTTTCATTGTACTTGTATGAATAAAGGTGTGTGTAATCCAGGGTTCCAGTGTCTGTTGTTCTAGTACATTGACGAGTGACTTTGCAGTATGTCATACGTAGCCAAGCCTCCTCGCTGACATATATCCACCTTCATACTTCGTTGCACTTGCGATCGGCGAAAATACATACATACATACATACATACATACACACGCACACTCATACAAGGTACCGCCCAGTGCTATCCGACTATGCATCGTATTATACGTAGTCACGCCCCCTCTGTCCACACACCTATATGACGTCACGCAGTGTATGATATATAGACACATGCAAGGATCTCGCGTCCTTCAGTTGTAGGTACGTACAGCATGATGAAACAACACTCGTGCCGCCACTGTGGAATCGTCCTCGATACATACGATGACTTACAACGGCACATAGACCGAACGCATTCATCAACACACGTTGACGACCATGCCTACCGCAAACCACCGTCGCGAGTGGCGCCATCTGACGAACCACCGAAAGCCACTAAGCACCGCTGTCTGACATGTGGAAGAGACTTCACGAGACGATATGACCAGGTGCATCACACGACGACGTCATGTAGGGGCAGGTCACAGAAAAGCGATACACACCGATGTGATACTTGTGCACGAGAGTTCACGAGACGTGACAACTTGTTACGTCATATCAAGTCAGTATGTAGAAGACGTGTAGTGGTAACCGACCTACCGCTACCCAAGCGGGTGAGACGCGCAGAGCGGCCACGTGTGAGCGCCGACGACGACGACCAACTACAGCCGCCGCCCCGACTGCCCTTCGCCGACACTCTAGCGAGGGAGCTGCGAGACGTCGTCCGAGATCACTGGTCGACCATCGGAACCCACGTGTCCAGAGGACCCGTGCAATCCAGGTACAATTACAAAGTGTCGACACCGAACACTTCTTGTCTAGAACCGTCACTGAAAATCATGTTCCGTGAACAGACGCACGCCTTCAAGATTAACCTTAGTTACGGTTTTGTGCTGAGGAACAAGATCACTAACCGATACAGATACTACCATTCGTCCTGTAACTGTTGTGGTCGTTACCTCGATGAACCGTGTCTTATCACCAATACTACAGACTTTGATGCATTTCTGGAGCGTATCCGAGAAACAGACGTGTTGCAGTGGGTCGTCAATCAACGTCCGGACAGTCAATGGGTATGCGAGGTGGTCACGAATGTCACCTTCTTCGTTAATCACATAGTCGATCATCAGATAGGACGTCACACTTCCGAGGTTCATCGAACGGAACAAAGCCGTCATCGGACTGGACAGGTACCCCAATCATAACAAGAAGTATATCGACAATTTTTGTCTCTTCCGGTGCCTGGCTCTGCATCGTGGATGCGACCGACACCACCTGGAACCCACTGTGAATGTACTCTACGCGAAGTATGACCGAGACAGAGTGGCTATGAAAGACTTTGACGGGGTGAAGATGGACGACTTCTATCGCGTCGAGACCACCTTTGAGACCAACGTGTGGGTCTACACGCTCTTCCAACCGGAAGAAGAAGAAGAAGGTGGAAAGGCGACTGCCGAACTCGTACGCCGTTCGTTGTGTTACTATCCCGAAACGTTGTACATCAATCTTCACGAGACACACTTTTCCTACATACAAGACGTGAACATGTACTGCCATTCGTATCGATGTAGGAAGTGTGGCGACTCGCTATGGAAATACGCAGCCCACCTAGAGAGACAAGAGCGCGGGTGTACGATAGGCGTGCAAAAGATCTATCCCGGTGGCGTCTACCGTCCGTCGCTGACAGTCTTCCAGCAGTTGGACGACGAAAACATTCGCGTTCCAGAGTGGTTGCGCTACTATTCCTATCGCGCCACCTTCGACTTCGAGTCCTGGTTCGATACGTTACACCTACCATCGGACAGCGCCAAGGTCCACTGGGTGGCTCGTCACGTACCGTTGAGTGTGTCCCTGGCGAGTAACGTACCCGGATTCGGACGGCGACAGCAACAAGTTGGTGTCCGACATGATGGTCTCCTTCAGGCGATGAGCGATGCAGCCTACGAAGCCATCATAGACAAATACGAGGGTGCCCTCTACGAACTCGCGGAGGCTATCGTGACGTGAGACGAACAGGAGGCACACGCCACGGAGGGGGACAAAGAGTCACGGCGACAAACGACCAATCCCTACAAAACATTCATGGGTCAATTGTACGGTTGGCTTCATCAGTTGCCCGTCATCGGTTTCAACTCGGGCAGGTACGATCTGAAAGTCGTCAAACAGTTTCTGGTACCCTACTTCCTGTCCACAAAGAAAGCAACAAAGGACGACGACAGGGAGGAAGAGGGGGAAGAGGAGGATGCCGGATCGTTTCACGTGATCAAACGTGGCAACACGTTTATGTGTGTATCGAGGGACGACCTGAAATTCCTCGGCATGACTCATTATATCGCCCCGGGATTCTCGTACATCAAGTACCTGAAAGCGTACGGTTTCGAGGTCACGAAAGGTCACTTCCCGTACGAATACATGGACAGCTTGGAGATATTCGATGACACTACCCTACCTCCCAAAGAGACCTTCTTCAGTCGACTGAAGAACGAAGGAATATCCGAAGACGACTACACACGATGTCGGGAGACGTGGCGAGACAACGACATGGAGACGTTGCGGGACTCTCTCGTCTGGTACAACACCAGGGACGTCGTACCTTTCTTGGAGGCCATCGCCAAACAGTTTGACTTCTACCGACACCGCGGTCTCGACATGTTCAAACAAGGGATCAGTATACCTAGTTTGACCTTGACCTACCTGTTCAACTACGTACCGGAGAAGACGTTCTTTACGCTCTTTAACGAGACGAACAAGGACGTCCATCAGCTCGTCCGAGAGAACATCGTCGGTGGACCGTCACTCATCTTCACAAGACATCACGAGAAGGGGGTCACGAAGATACATCGTAACGACTACGGCGATGCGGCTCGAACATGTCAGTCCATCGTTGGATATTATGCAAATGCATTGTACTTCTGGTCGTTATCGCAATAGATGCCGACGGGATGGTACACGCGACGACGGGAAGAGAAGGAGTTCCGACCCGAAGCGGCACAGCCCACAGGTCAGTTGGCCGCCGAATGGCTGACGTGGGAGTCCGAAAGCACGGGACGCACTATACGTCACCAGTCCAACGGTCAAGAGAAGTGCATCGGTAAACTGCTGGTGGACGGTTGGTGCAGCGAAATGAAGACGACCTATCAGTTTCACGGATGCTTCTCCCACTGCTCTCCGTGCACCGGGCGTGAGGTCAACGAGGTCAACGGGAAATCCATGACGCAACTGCTCGCCGAAACGCGAAAGATCACGCCCTACCTTCGTCAATTTGTGAGGGTCGTCGAGTTGTGGGAATGCGAGTGGAAGGTTGCGAGACGCGATCCGTGCGTGTTACAGTTTGTGGACGTGACCTTTCACCGGCGCCGTCGACAAGTAAGCTGGAAAATTACGTCAAAACAGATCCTCACAGGCGTACGCAACGGTAGCGTGTTCGGTATGATTCAGTGCGACATAAGTGTACCGGAAGATTTGCGTGCGCACTTTGCTAAGATGCAGCACATCTTCAAGAATATTCACCTGTCCGGCGATGACCACGTGCCGTTCATGCGTCGCTACGCCGAAGAAAACGACACCATAACAACCCCGCGTCGCATGCTCGTCGGGAGTTATCGTGGGGATAAGATCTTGCTCAGCACACCTCTCTTGCGATGGTACCTTGAACACGGACTCGAGGTGAAGCACGTCTACCAGTTCATCGAGTACACACCAGTCGCCTGCTTCCGACGATTCGGCGAGGCGGTGTCCACCGCACGTCGCGAAGTAGAAGTCCACCTCGACAAGGCCATGATCGCGGACACCAACATACTTATGGGGAATTCTTCCTATGGGAAATTGATCACTAACGTCGATTAGCTCCGCGAAGTCACCTACTGCACGGAGAAGAGAGTGTCGATCGCGATCAACGATAGTCGCTTCCGCCAACTCGACGTCGTCACCGCCGATGCGTACGAGATCGAAATGCACAAGCGCACCGTCAAATACACCCTGCCCACGCATGTGGGATTCTTCGTGTTGCAGTGGGCCAAACTACGCATGTTGGAGTTCTACTACGATTTCATGGTCAGGTACGTGGAACGTCCGCTGTTCGAGTAGTCCGATACGGACAGCGCCTATTTAGCTCTGGCCGGAGAGTCCGTCGACGACCTCGTGACCCCGGCACTGCGCGACCACTACTTTCGTCACCGCTCCGAATGGCTACCGTCCGAATGTTGCGTCGATCATCAGAACGAGTACATGCGCTGTCGACTGGCCGGACGTCCGTGTGACGGCACCGAGACGTGTTGCAAGGCGCGCAGGGCGTACGACAAGAGAACACCGGGACTCTTCAAGGTCGAATGGTCCGGCGACTGTTTCCTGGGTCTGTGCAGCAAGACATACTATTGTTCGGGTACGATCGATAAATACAGCACCAAGGGACTGAACGAACGACTCAACACCATCGACAAGCAGGCGTTCCTGGACGTGCTGACCAATCGTCGGAGCGGCAGCGGGAAGAACCGCGGATTCCGGGTGAATTACTCGTCCCTGCTGACGTACATCCAGGAACGTGCGGCGTTGACATACTTCTACGCCAAGCGCGTGGTCCACGAGGACGGATTCACCACGGCACCGGGGGACGTGTAACGATTGCCGTGTATGCCGAACCACTGCTGACACAATGAGGAAATGTGCCCCTACGTCAGTTGGGGTTAGAGGCGCCTCTAGCTGTCACGCGGTTAGTAGGCAGAAAGTAGCCACAAAAAACGATAACACTATTTAGACACCTATCACGCAATCGATAGTCATAGTGCATCATGTCACGGACGCGAGCAGTCGTAGGAGTAACATTAGTAGGAACAGTCGGAGTGTACGTCTTGTACGTCTTGTGGTGTTACGTTCCCTTCCTTCGTTCTTTCTCTTGGTGTGGTGGTGGTGTCGTCGTCGTATCTAACGTCACAGCGGACAACGCGACATTATCGAACGGGACCTCCAGCTACTAGATGGACACGCGATGGAAACATCCCTTCACCTGCATCGGCGCGGATCCGACGGGATGCGGTAAGAGGACGTTCGTGACGCGCATGCTACGTCACGCCGCAACGATGATCGATCCGCCTCCCGAGAAGATTACGTGGTGTTACGGAGAATGGCAGACCGCCTACGCCGCTGTCGACATCGACCTGGTACGCTTCGAAGAAGGCCTACCGAGCGGTGCTTTCGACGCGTCGACGCGCAACCTCGTGGTCATCGACGATCTGATGGCGGAAACGGACGAACGGGTCACGACCTTGTTCACGAAAAAGAGTCATCACCAGAACACGTCCGTATCTGTACGTGTACCAACCCAAGATATAAGACGCCCGCGCACGCGCCTCGTCCCTTCAGTTGCAGCATGTCAGAGGTCGTGAAGAGACATACAACAGCATATTCGAGCTCGTGAAGAGACACCTCCTCTGCATACAGGCGCTGGACAGGTGCAAGAGCACAAAATTGAGAGGAGCCATCATCAGAAACGCCGACTCCGATCTGTTGTGTGCATTAGCCGGGTGTACCTACAACATATTGAAGAAGAACATTCCCTTGACCGACGCACAGAGACGCCATTTGAGTAGGTACAAAACAAACCTGCGCACTTTGGCACGGAGAGGCGTGCCGGCGGCGAGGCGACGTCGTATCTTGCTACGGCGCGGGACAGACCGGCGGTTTCCTGTCGGCGCTGCTAGCACAGTTGGCCGGTGCGGTCTTTCTACCATTGCTCAAAGAGGTGCTACTCAAGTAGACGACGATGGAACACGCACGGAAGATGGCCTTGGTAGTTCCACGACTGTTGAACAGTCTACGCGCAGCGCCACCGACGGATACCCTAGGACGCAAGGTGCACGTCCTCGACGACGAGGTGAAAGCCATACTCGAAAGACACGATCTCACCGACGGCGACAAGGTCGTCGTGTATAATCAAGTGTTGCAACGCTACAACGTGTTGGCCGATCGACGCAAGCGCGAACCGGTGCGCGTGAAGACGGTGAACAACAACAAGGACACGTCGCAAGTGGCGGCGGCGGCGGCGGCGGCGGCGGCGGCGGCGGCGGCGGCGGCGGCGAATGAGGCGCCGACCCCGCCGGAGGCGGGGACGGGAGCTATAGAAGCGGAAGTCGTCGACAGTGTTCCCAAGGCGCTGCAGGCCAAAGCCAGAAGACTGATGGAACGTTTGAAATGAGACGTCGCGTGGAGCGCTCGCGGAGAGCTCATGCACAAAGGAGTAGCGGTACCGGGAAGTAAAGTTGTGGACCTCGTGAAAGATCTGTTGCGCCAGCGCAAGACCGTCGGCGATCCGACGGGATGGCAGGTGTATGCGCGCCAACTCGGCGACATGAATCTGCCCATGGAGTTGGTGGGTAACGAGGCCAGGAGACTGCAAATTCAACAGGGACAAAGGAAGAGTGCCGTAGCGGCGGCGGCCACACGATCGCTCGGTAGAGCGCGTCGAACGCTGCAGTGGACACCCCTCTTGCGGCTGCAACAAATGAGCCCTTCCACTCTACCTACGCCACCGTCGGAAGGACGCAAGGCATGGGAGCGTCTTTAATAAAGGAGGCGCACCGTCCCGATTCGACAGCATAATGTGCGATCCACGGGACAGTCTAACACGTCGCCTGTTTACCGGTGTCGCTTACGCCGAACTTCACATCGTGTGCGGGATTACCATCTGTTATATCATACGTACATCATCATGGTGCGCCGTCGCAAACAGCTGGAGGACGTCTACTTCGATCCCGCCAAGGTGGGGAGTTACGGGGGAATCGAGTCGTTGCACCGAGTCGCCTTCCGACCCATACAGCGTGTACCGAGAATGTTCGTCGAACAATGGCTATCGGGACAGAACGCCTATACACTACACAAACCGGTGATTGTTCGTTACCGGCGGCGACGCGTGGTCGTCGGCGGTCGGAAACAACAGTGGCAGGCCGATCTCGTCGACGTGTCCAGTCTGAAACGAGACAACGACGGTACGACGTTCCTACTCACGGTGATCGACGTCTTCTCGAAAATTGCCCGATGCATTCCGCTGAAGACCAAGTCGGCGACGGCGATGACGAGGGCGCTGGACGGACTGTTCACCGACACCCCCGATCGTCCGCTGACCTTGCAGACCGATAGAGGTCTGGAATTCCTGAACTGTGGCGTTCGGGGTGTACTGGAAAAGCACGGTATCCAACACTTCTCCACCTACAACGAGGAGACCAATGCGAGCATCGTGGAACGGTTTAATCGTACGTTAAAGACGCGCATGTGGCGATACCTGACGAAACACGAGACGTGGCGATACATGGATATCCTTTAGGACCTCGTACGCTCGTACAACGACACCCCTCAACGCAGCATCGGTATGGCCCCGTCGCAATTGAACGCGTCGAATCAGGAAGAGGTGTGGCAGCGTCTGTATGGTGGTCAGCACGGTAACGGCGTACCCAAGTATCACGCGGAGGATCGCGTGCTTATCAGCAGAGTCAAGCGACGCTTCAATAAAGGGTACACGGCGAATTGAACCGAGGAAATATATTCACAATACACGAGGTCCATCCGTCCGATCCGCCCGTCTATCGTCTAACGGACGATCTCGGCGAAACACTGGACGGTACCTTCTACGAACCGGAGTTGCAGAAGGTGACGGTTCTGGCCAATAAACTGTACCGTTTGGAATCGATAGTGCAGCGCCGCAAGGTAGGCAGGCGACGGGAGGTGTTGGTGAAATTGTTCGTATACCCTTCGAAATTCAACAGCTGGATCGATGCCAAGGCCCTCGTCGGTTATAAAGACTAGTCACGCGTCCGACACGATGTCATTCGCCCACTCAGGACGGACGAGACGACATCACAGGTCACCGTTAGCGAAGACGACGACGACGAAGTCGACACGCCGCCACCGCCAAAAGAAAGGACTCCGTGTGTCCCAAAGAGGAGATCGTGTTTCTGTGTCAGTTCGTCGTCTTATACACGGTCATCTTGGTCAGCATCTACAACCTCTCGTTCGGACATCACGCGAATCCGACTCTGTGGACGGCCCTACTCTCCCGAAGGATCCCGCGGCTCCCGAGTTCAAGGTATATATCACGCAAGCCGACACTGTGGTCAACATGGAACGAGGTCACGAATCGCTCTACGTCTACACGATTGTCGTGGAACAGCGAGTTGTCGGTGACAGCCTCGTACCACTGCTGCGCATCGTCCCTGTGAGCGGTAGCCACGGCGACATCGTGTCGAAGACCTTCGACAAGACTCACTACGAACCCGTGCTCTACAAAGAGTTTGGCACGATCGAGATAGATATAAGAGACGACACCGGACGACGCGTGCCATTTCGAGGTCGGTAAGGTGACGGTGACACTTCGTTTCCAACGGCGACGGACGGCACTGTTCTAGAGAAATGAATTACAACGACTACTACGCTCGTCAAGCGGGCGGTGCGCTTCCCTATTTTGCGGGTGCCCGATACCAACGAGGACACGGACTGGGAAGTCTATTCGGAGGTCTACTGCGTAGCATCATGCCGCTCGTCAAGAGAGGTGCCGTGGCGTTGGGAAGGAGAGCGGTGTCGACCGGCGCACGCATAGCCGACGACGTCCTGTCGGGACAGAACATCAGAACGTCCGCCAAACGTCGCGTCACCGCTGCCGGTAGAGACATGATGAGCGACCTCTTGATCCCTGGCGTGCAACCGCGTGAGCGTATAAGACGCGCATCCGCTAAGACACGAATCAGTACAGCCGCGAGACGCAAGAGGAAGCAGAGGCCGACGACACGTCGTGAGTCCGATATATTCGACGATGGCGTTCGTTCATAAACTACCGTGTGAGGGTCTCAAGAGCGAGCTCGATCTCTTCGCCGTGCCTCCGACTCAGACCAGCATCATCGATAGTCACACGGTGCAACACCAACCGGTGTCCTCGCTCGACTCGGGCGGACCAATCGAATTCGTCATACCCGGTTCGGGAGACGATTACCTGGATCTCGCCAGCACGATGCTACACGTTCAGACGAAGGTGACGCGTGTCGACGGAGCCGAACTCGCCGCCGCCGATCCCGTCGGTCCCGTGAATAACTGGCTCCATTCGCTGTTCAGTCAGGTCGACGTCCACCTGAACGGAACGCTCGTGACTCCCTCGACCAACACGTACCCGTACCGCTCCTACATAGAGACGCTGCTCAGTTACGGCGACGATGTCAAGGAGACGCAACTGTTGAGTCAGATGTGGCAAAAGGACACGGCCAATCGTATGGACGCCGTCGAAATAGACGCCGGTGATGCCGCCAACGCGGGGTTCGTCAACAGACGCAACATGATCACCCAGAGTCGCGTGGTCGACATGATGGGTCGTCTCCACGTGGACCTCTTCCTACAGGATAGATTCCACATCAACGGCGTCGAGGTCATGATACGTCTGGTGCGCAACAAGGATGCGTTCGCGCTTATGGCCGACGGCGCCAACCCCGACTACAAGATCAATATCGTCAACGCTACACTGTTCGTCAAGAAGGCCACCCAGAATCCGAGAGTGCAGATGGCTCACATCAAAGCCCTCGAAAAAAACAACGCCAAGTATCCCATGCGACCCGTCGACTGCAAGGTCTACTCCGTTCCCACAGGTACCCGCTCGCACACGCAAGATAATCTCTTTCTTGGCACTCTTCCGAAACATCTCGTGCTGTGCTGCATCGATAACGATGCCTACAACGGAAGCTACGCCAGAAATCCCTTTCACGCAAAAACAAACCACATCAACTTCCTCGCCGTGTACGTCGACGGACGACAGATACCCTCCAAACCTTTCCAGCCCAACTTCGACGACGACCTCTTTGTCAGGTGTTACCATAACCGGTTCACCTCGACGGTAAGTTGTGGCAGGACGAAGGCAACGGCTTGTCTCGCGTCGACTTCCAACACGGCTACACCTTCTTCGGCTTGGACCTCACTCCCAATGCGTGCGACGACTGCTGCTTCCATCTGGTACAAAAGGGCAACCTGCGCATCGAGATTCATTTCCGCGACGCGTTGACGACCACTGTGAACGTCATCGCCTACGCCGAGTTCGAGACCGTACTGGAGATCGACAAGAGTCGCAACGTCATCTACGACTACTGAGATGGAAACACTGCAGCTCGTCCGCCTACTCGCCCTCGATTCGCACGCCCGTCCCATCATCCGTGGGATCGTACCCAAAGACGAACTCCTCGCTCTCCACATTGACGCTTACCCCGTCGCCTTCGTATGCAACACGCACGACGCGGGTAAACCCGGCGAACACTGGACAGCGATCTACGTAGTCGCCAACGGTCACGGTGAATACTTCTGCTCGTACGGCTTGGCACCATGGCACGTCGAGTTCCGTCGATTCTTCAATAAACATTGTGTAACGTGGACTCATAATTCAAAGAGACTTCAGAGTCCCGTGTCTAACGTTTGCGGACAATACTCTGCTGCTTATCTCATGTTTCGCTGTCGTGGACTTGTCATGAAGGATTTCGTAAACGGTTTCGGCACTGACCTGGTAGCAAAAGATTGCAGTGTATTTGATTGGCTTAAATAACTGCAATAACCGTGTTTCATTAACGAACAGGTATCATCATCATCATTATTTGATTCGAGCCGATGGCGAGGAGGTCACACACCCGTAAGCTCACGGCCTCTGGCGCGGTGTTCACTCCCCCGTAAGTCGTACTACCATCCTACGAGCCACTGGCGTGGTCGTCTTGACCCCTAAGCTCGCGACCTCTGTCGCGGTGTTCGCTCACCCGCAAGTCACCGTCGTCCACTTATCTTCGGTTAATAAAACATGGATTCATGTCCTACGTATACTTGTATCTTTCGTCAATAAAATTCTTGTGCACTCGTATACTCTTGTGTTTCGTTAGTTCTTTCATACACGCGCATTCATAAACACTCCCTCCATAACATTCAGCTAGTAGGTACAGGCCCTCTCTACACTCCGCCATGGGGCGTCACGCATTATTTCACCTCTGCGGCAGCCGCCAGGTGGCGCCTCACATTACACTTCTTTCCGTTAGGGGGAGATAGGTCACGTGTGCACCGCTATCTTAGATTTGGTCCATGGAACGGATTTACTCCTCAGGATGATCCCCAGATGTAGGTGTCTACTACTAACGATTACTGCTTAAAATAAACGCCCATGGCATAGGAAATGGTATAGTAAACTGGATAAAAAAAATGGCTGATTGATGGAAGACAACGTGTAGTAGTTGATGGAGAGACTTCAAACTGGAAATCGGTATTGAGTGGGGTACCACAGGGATCAGTATTGGGACCTATATTATTCTTAATGTATGTCAACGATTTGGATGATAAATAACAAGCAAGGTGTTGAAATTTGCGGATGATACAAAAGTGTTTAGAAGGACTAAAAGTGATGGAGATAGACAGCATTTACAAGATGATCTTGACAGGTTGATCAAATGGTCTGAAAAATGGCAAATGCTGTTAAATTTGGGGAAATGTAAATGCCTCCACACAGGACATGGGAACGAAGAAGTTGAATATGCAATGGGGGGTACTTTACTAAGTACTACTGTAAATGAAAAGGACTTAGGTTTAACCATTAGTGTTGATATACATGTTTCAGAGCAGTGCGGAATTGCAGCTTTAAATGGAAATAAAATCCTTGGATTAATTAGGCAAAATATAACGTATCAGAAAAAAGAGCTAATAATACCGCTGTACAAAACAATAGTTAGGCCTCATTTAGAATATTGTATTCAAGCATGGAGGCCATATCGCATGAAGGACATAGATATGCTAGAAAGAGTGCAGAGGAGAGCAACTAAATAATACCAAAACTGAGGGATCTTAGTTACGAAATACGCCTAAAAAATGCAGTTTAACAACACTAGAGATCAGGAGATTGAGAGGAGTTCAGATAGAAGTGTTTAAAATAATGAATGGTTATGAAAATATTAATAGAAATATTTTTTCTCAGTTAAGAAAGATAGCAGGACTAGAGGACATGAAGTTACATTAGCAAAGGAGCAGTGTAGATTAGAGATAAGAAAGTTCTCATTTTCACAAAGGACTATAAATGAGTGGAACAGATTATCTGCTGATTGTGTGGGTGCTAGTAGCGTGAATATGTTTAAAAACAAAATCGACACATACCTCAGAAGGGCGGGATACACATAAATAAAAGGGTCGGTCTTTCGATAAGCCAAAGGGATTCCTTGTCCACCTTCCACCTAGAGTTAAATCTCTGTGTGGCAATCTTGTTAAATCTTGTTAAACAAAATATATAGTCTAATCAGACCCTAATTAGCACTAATTAACAATAACAACAACAACAAATATATAGATAAATAAAATAAAAAATAAAAAAATAAAAAACCCTAAACCTACCCCTACTAAATCTAACCATAACCCTACTAACTCTTACTGTAACCCTAGCCCTAACTGTAGCGTGAGGTGATGGTGGTGCATGACTATATATATAGTACTTAGGTTCGTCACCGCTTAAACCCTGTGAGACAGTCGATGGAGAAACGTCTATACCAGTTGGTCAACCGGTGGCACAGAGATAAAACCGTTGATAAGACTATAAGCTTCGGTGACTCGGCCTCTTTCCTGTCGAACTTCTATCCGTGTCAAATCGAAGCATACGGTCGGGTGTTTAGGTCGATCGAACACGCCTGTCAGTATAGAAAGGCCATGTTTAACGAAGACGAAGAATACGCTGAGTATATCAAACAGGCGTGGTCGGTGTTTGTGCCGAAACAAGGAATCTACGGCATTACTAAGACGAGAACTGGTGCCGCGTGGAACGCCAATAAGGTCGAATGTATGCGGAACCTATTGATGACAAAGTTCACGACCTCGAAAGAGTTGAGAGTTGTCCTGCTGGCTAAAGGAGACGTTGAACTGGTGGAATGGGTTTCATCGAAAGAGAGTTTTCGGCGATAGAAAAGGGGTAAACATGCTCGGGAAGCTATTTATGGAGGTGCATGATGAATGTAAAAGATAAAAAGTACTCACCTTTCTCCCCAGCGCCAGTCGTCGATATAGACACATCGTTGAAACACCCTTTTACCTGTATCGTAGCCGGACCTACAGGATGTGGGAAGACCACCTTTGTCGCCCGTCTCCTGCGTTTCTCCTCGTCTATGACCGAACCACCATCCGAGAAGATCTTGTGGCGCTACGGCCAGTGGGAAACCGCCTATACCTCTATGACTAACGTAGAGTTCGTAGACGGTTTAACGGACCCGGCGACCATTGACGCGAAAACGAGAACGCTCGTCGTCCTCGATTACCATACGGCGGAAACGGACAGTCGGGACACGACCTTGTTCACAAAAAAGGCACCACTGCAACACGTCCGTAGTCTATCTCAGGCAGAACCTGTTTTCGAAAGGGAAAGAAAACCGCACCATCAGTCTCAATGCGCAGTACATGGTGTCGTTCAAGAGTCCTCGAGACGCGGGTCAAATAGGTCACCTTGCAAGTTCCCTTATCTTATGACGCATCCATTCCCGATTGCGGGATGCGCTAGTAGTACTTTAGGGTTTCTAATGAGCCGCCGTGGTGGGGTAGGGGCACCTATGGAGAAATTCTAAGATGGTTGCTGTCATGCTGGTCATATGACCTGCCTCTTGCCACCTGATGGAATATGGTAAGTGCACTGGATGAGTGTAAGACGAATTCCTATGTCCTATCGCGTATAAGTTGGAATGAAAAAACACTATATTTCAAACTTAACAGTTTTAGTTATCAACACCGATGCCACTTTGCAACATAAATCACAATTTTGAAAAAGGTCTTTATGAATTATACGTTAAATCTCACATAGGAGAGGTATTTGTTAATAGCCCATCCAATTATGCAGACACATACATAGAAAGAAGTTGCAAAGTACAAGTCATATCAGCTAGTAGCCTAGTGACGTGGGGCAGATGCACGTTATCAGAAAACAGGCAAAATTTTGCGACTACAAAACTCCGTCACGTGCAGCGACGCGGATGTCGTCAGCCGTTCATTAAAAAAACACATGGTCGTGTGGAAGAGATTAGTGACGTCTCGTGAGTGTCGAGTCAGGCGGCTTATCGCATACTGCACCCGCTAACGAGCACGTGCAGAGAGCGGTGTTCAACTCGTGATTCCATAGTCTGTAATGTCTCGTGATTGACAAGACATGACGTCTCGAACGGATGTGTGTGTATATAAACCTACCATAAGTCTACTGGAGCATATCACTTTCTACCGACTTCGAACAACGCAACCACTCTCCAACTCTTGAACATGGCGAGTTCCCACGACAAGTCATGCCCCGGGGACAAAATGAATCTTACACGTGTTGAACAAGTAAATTATGGCAATTATGTGTTCTATCAACCTCTGACTCTCGTAACGTGCGCTTGACCTCCCAAGTATGTATGTTAGATTCACGGATGAAAATTTTTTAATAATAAGATAACTTCTATTGCGCCTAAATCCTTGGAAACCAAGCTCAGAGGCGCATAAAAACAAAAGGATTAGTCAATCTCAAAATCCATATGTAGCATTCCAGTCATCAACAGATGGGTCAAGGTGCTAGGGAGCCATGGTGGATAAGCAAGGTTGTAATAACAACTGATCTAACACTAAGAGGGAGTATATTCCAAAGAGTTTGTGCAGCAACAGAGAAAGCCATAGTTCCAATGTTAGTGTTGACTCTAGGTACAAAAAGTAGGTCAGAACGAGATGATGGAAGTTGGATAGTTTCTCTTAGAGGAGTAAGCAATGAATGCAAATAGGATGGTTGCTTACTGGCTAGGTGTGACTCCGGTGTTTGTTCACACCTACATTTCTGTAAACAACTATTGTAAGTTCATAATATAATCTTCTTATAACCACAACATAAGTAGTTTTTAATCATTTCTACCGATACAAAATTTTGTATACGTAACCGTAAGATTACTGGTGAAAGCAACACATTAAATTAGTTAAATTATAACTCGTCGATAGTTAAAACGTTACACGCCTTAATCACCAGAGGGCGCCGGCACATACCTCAGCGACAATACATACCAGAGATGGCAGCACCATCCCGTGATAATACTTTATAAACAGTTCCACTGTTCTAAAGCCTGATTGAATTCTATACAAACCACTTCGTGACATTACCCCGGCCTTTATGAATTTAGTCTGCGCCAATCTGCGTCAAATATCATCCAAATGTTGATCTGCTTCGTCATACTTAATTAGCGTATTATACGCCCCAACTATTCATTCGAGCGTGTGCACTTCTCAAATTAGAGATCAACAAATTCAAAAATTACACTTAGTGAGACAAGGCAGTGTCAACTGACTAATAGGCCTTCCTTACGTAAGTAATACCAACCAAACAGGAATTATGCTCCGGAGGGGAGAGTCGTATACAAGAGTACCTACCCTGCTTACAGATTAACCACTCTATGCCGTACCCTACTTTCACAAACAAAACATTGTTAATGAAGTAACGTTTCTAGTTAATCATTCAACGCTAACTCCGTCTATCCGCTAGATTACTTTATTGGTAATTAAGGGTAATTATAGGTAAAAGGGTAATTAGGGTGTTCAAGTTAATGCTAGCTTGCGCTTAGTAGTTTTAATTGTATTTGTGTAACTAAAGGTAATTAGGGGTAAATAAGTGTAATTATGGGTAATTAAGGGTAAATAATAGGTATGTAGGGATAGTTAGTGGGTAATCGCGTGTAATTAAGGGAAATTGGGTGAAACTAAGGGGTGATTGAGGGTAAAATAGAGGTATTTAAGAATAATTAAGGGTATGTAAGGCTAACCGAGGGGTAATTACAGGTAACTAAGTGTAACTAGGTGAAATTAAGGGTAACTCAATAGTAACCAAGTGGTAAATAAGGATAATTAAGGATAATTATACGTAATTGAGGGTAATTAGGGGTTCAAAGTTAATGCTAGCTTATGATCAGTAGTTTTAGATGAACAAATATTATAGTTGTTGTGGTATAGTCCAATACTATGTTGTAGTTCAGACTATTTTGTTCTTTGTCAGTTTATGATATGATACCAGTCTTGTCGTTGTTATTTAATCAAATATATGTTTGTACTTTGATATTATATATGTAGTGTGTAATATTGAGACGACAATGGGTTATGAAAATTATTGTAATTTTTATTCTCAGAGAATAAAATTAGTTGAAATGGTACTCTTAGTTTTTCTTAGATGAACACGTATTATAGTTGTTGTGGTATTGTTGTTAAGTCTAGTTAGTTCTTATTCAGTTGATGATGTGGTACTATTGGTGTTGTTGTTCAAACCAATACCTGTTTTTTTCTCTGACATCATATATGTAGTGTGTAATATTAAGAAGACAATGTGTTATGAAAATTATTGAAATTTTCTCAGAGAATAAATGAAATGGCACTCTTACTTGTTCGTATGACCTTTCGTATAAAAGAGTGACTTTCCATTGTATTCAACGCACTATTCTTCTGTCTGTTTACACACGCAGGAACATACGTTTAGTCACGCACACACTATTCCTCTGTCGGAGTTCACAAGGTACCTTAGACATATGCGCATGCATGCACTGTATATTTCTCTAAGGTCACACGTCTACCTGAGTCTGCTGACATGCCACTCACATCCAACCGTGTAAAGTCATTGGTCACACGTAGCCACACACCCCTACGTCCACACGTTCTCACGCTTACACCCATCCTTGTTACCTGAGTCTGCTGACATATCACTCATATCCAACCGTGTATTGTCAACGCGGTCTAGGCATATTCAAACAATGCATCAGCATACCCGGTTTCACCTTGACCTACCTGTTCAAATATGTTCCGAAGAAGACCTTATTTACGCTCTTCAACGAGAAGAACAAGGAGCTGGTCAGAGATAACATTGTCGGAGGAGCGTCAATCATCGTGACAAGACATCACTAGAAAGACGTGTCGAAGATGCGTCGGAAACACTACTGCGCAGCAGCTCGAACGTGTCAGTCCATAGATGGATATGATGCGAATGCACTCTACCTCTGGTCCCTATCGCAAGACATGCCGGCGGAAGGAGAAGGACTTCCGGCCCAAAGCGGCAAAGCAGACTGGACAGATGGCTGCGGAATGGCTGACATGGGAGTCCGAACGTACCGGACGCGCTATATGTCATTAATCTAACGGACGAGAGAAGAGAATAGGTTAACTGCTGGTGGAAGATTGGTGCAGCGAAACAAAGACTCCCTAGCAGTTTCACGGAAGTTACTACCACGGATGTCCGTGTACACGATGAGAGGTCAACGAGGTCAACGGGAAACACATGGCTCAACTGCTCGCCGAAAAGCGAAAGAACACGGCCTACCTTCGTCATTTTGTCGGGGTCGTCGAGCTGTGGTAATGCGAGTGGAAAGAGAAGACGACGTCATAACAGATCGTGACAGGCGTACGCAACGGCACCGGGTTCGGAAAGATTCAGTACGCCATTCGTGTACCGGAGGAATTGCGCGCACACATTGTCGAGATGCAGCCCTTCGTCAAGAACATTCACATGACCCGCGATGACCTCGGACCGTTCATGCGTCGATACGCCAAAGAACATAACATCATGGCAACCCCGCAACGCATGCTCGTCGGAAGTTATCGTGGAGATAAGATGTTGCTCGCCACACCTTTTTTGTGATGATACCTAGAGCACGGACTCGAGGTGACCCACGTCTACCAGGTCATCGAGTATACACCGGTCGCATCCTTCGGTCGATTCGGCGTCATACACAGGTAGCAACAACCCTCTCCACCCACACTTTCGTTCGCTTACATCCATCAGTATAGTCATTGATCCGTGACGTTTGATATATGTTCTATAAGAAACAGATAGAATCCGTTAGGATCCATTAGAATTATTCAGAACCTGACAGAACCTGTTTGAACATTTGTGAACCGAATTGAACCGGTTTGGAGTTGTTAGAACCGGGTAAAATCGGTCAGAAGAAGTTAGAACCTGTCCCGATTTAGAAACGTGCAAAGAATCCTCATCTGCAGTTGTAGATACACCCACTATGAAGTAGCACGTTTGTCGCCACTGATGTATCGTCCTCGATACCTACGATAACTTACAACGTCACATAGAGCTGTCTCTTTCATCACGGTCGATCCAATCACTGCAACTAGCAACTTCAAACCCAACACCCTACATTGACGAACATGCCTACAGCAACCCACCAGCACGAGTTGCACCATCTGTAGTAACATCCAAAAGCACTATGCACCGCTGTCAGACATGTGGAAGAGACTTCGTGAGACGATTTCACCTGTTTCATCACATGAGGATGTCATCCGGCAGGGTACCATCACAGACAAGCGATACGCACCGCTGTGACACGTGTGCATTCACGAGACGTGACAGCTTGTTACGACACATCAAAATGGTATTTAGCAGACATGAAGAGGTCACCGACCCACCGCTACCCAAGCGAACGAGACGTGAAGAGCGACCACGTGTTAGCAACGACGTCGACGACGACCCCATTCGTCCTCCGCCAAGACTTTCCATCGCCGACACTCTGCCTAGGAAGCTGAGAGACGTCGTTCGAGACCACTGGTAGGCCATACGAACCCACGTGACCAGAGGACCTATTCAATCCAGGTACAATTACAGAGTGTCAACACCGCACACGTCTGTTCTAGAACCGCCACTAAAAATCATGTTCCGCGAACAGAAGCACGTGTTCAAGATTAACCTCAGTTACGGTTTCGTGTTGAGGAACAAGATCACGGGCCGATACAGATATTATCATTCATCGAGTATACACCGGTCGCATCCTTCGGTCGATTCGGCGAGGCAGTATCCGCTACACGTCGCGAGGGAGACGTCCACCCCGACAAGGCCATGATCGCAGACACCAAAAAGTTGATGGGGAATTCTTCATATGGGAAATATATCACTAACGTCGATAGGCACCGTGACGTCACCTACCGTACGGAGAAGAGGGCGTCGATCATGATTAACGATCGCCTGTTCCGACAGCTCGACGTCGTCACCGACGATACGTACGAGATCGCGATGCACAAGCGCAGCGTCAAATTCGCCTTGCCCGTGCACGTGAGTTTCTTCGTTTAGCAATGGGTCAAACTGCACGAGTTGGAGTTCTACTATGATTTCATGGACAGGTATGTGGAACGTTCGTTTTTCGAGTACTGCGAAACCGATACAAACAGCGCCTACTTTGATCTGGCCGGAAAGTCGGTCAACTACCTCGTGACCCCGGCACTGCGCGAACACTACTTTCATTACCGCTCCGAATGGCTACCTTCCGAATGTTGCGCCGATCATCAGAGCGAGTAAGTGCGCTGTCGACTGGCCGGACGTCCGTGGAGCAACACCCAGACGTGTTGCAAGGCGCGCAAAGCGTACGACAAGAGAACACCGGGACTCTTCAAGGTCGACTGGTCCGGCGATTGTTTCCTGGGTTTGTGCAGCAAGATCTACTGTACTATTGTTCGGGTACCGTCGACAAATACAGCACCAAGGGATTGAACAAACGACTCAACAGCATCGACAAGCAGGCGTTCCTGGACGTGCTTACCAATCGACGGAACGGAGGCTGAAACAACCGCGGATTCCGGGTGAATCACTCGTCCGTGTTGACGTACATCCAGGACCGAGCTGCTTTGACCTACTTCTACGCCAAGCGCGTGGTCTACGAGGACGGGGTCACCACGGGTCCGGTGGACGTGTAACGATCAATTGCGGTGTAACGCTACGCCGAAGTACTACTGATACAAAGAGGACAACGCGGCCCTACGTCAGTTGGGCTTAGAGGTGACTCTAGCTGTCACGCTAGTAAGCAGACAGAAGACCAAAATAAAATAACACTATATAGACAGATGTCATTCAATCGATCGTCATAGAACACAATGTCTCGGACGCGAGCGGTCGTAGGAGTAGCGGTAGTCTGGGTGTACCTGTACGTCTTGTTTGCCTTGTTGTACATTTCCCTTCGCTCCTCGTATGGTGGACGTATCGTCCTATCTAACGTCATGACCAATGCGACATCGAACGTGACCACCACCACCTAACAGAGCACGACGTCACGCAATCATGGATACGAAGGGATGCCGAGCGGCGCTTTCGATGCATCGATGTGAAACCTCGTGGTCATAGACGAACTGATGGCGGAAAAGGACGAACGGGTCACGACCTTGTTCACGAAAAAGGGTCATCACCAGATGCATACAGGCGCTGAACAGAAACGAGAGCGCCAAATTGAGATGAGCCATCGTCAACAACGACGACGCCGATCTTCTGTGTGCATTGGCCGAGTGTGCGTACAACATATTGAAGAAGAACATTCCCTTGAGCGCCATACAGACACGACGTTTGAGTAAGTACAAAATGAAACTGCGCGATTTGGGACGGAGAGACGTGCCGGCGGCAAGGATACGTCGCATAACCAGGTTGGCGAGGAACAGACCGGCGGTTTCCTTCGGCTTTGCTAACACCGTTGACCGGCGCGGTCTTTCAACCCTTTATCAAAGAGGTGCTACTCTAGTAGATGATGGAACACGCACGGAAGATAGCCTTGGTAGATCCACGACTGTCGGACAGTCTTCCCTCACCACCGACGGATACCCTAGAACGGAAGATGCAGGTTATCGACGACGAGATAAAGGACATACTCGACAGACGCGATCTCACCGACGGAGACAAGGTCGTCATGTATAACCAACTGTTGCATCGGTATAACGCGTGGCCGATCGACGCATGCAAGAACCGGTACGCGTGGTGACGGTGAACAAAGGTACACACCCACAAGGTTTCCCAGTGGCCACGACGGCGGCGGCGCTAGAGGTACGGGAGGTATAGAAGCGGAAGTCGTCGACAACGTTCCCAAGGCACTTCAAACCAAAGCCAGGCGACTGACGGAACGTCTCAAGCGAGACGTCGCGTGGAGTGCGCGCAGACAGAGGAGTAGCGGTACAAGGAAGTAACGTGGTGGATTTCGTGAACGATCTGTTGCGCGTGAGAAAGACCATCGGCGATCCGACGGGATGCAGGTGTTTGCGCGCCTACACGGCGAAACGAATCTACTCATCTAGTTGGTGGGTAACGAGGCCAGGAAACTACACATTCAAAAGGCACAAAAAAAGAGTGCAGTGGCGGCAGCAGCCACACCCTCGCGCGACAAGAAAGTCTTTAAAGGAGGCGCACCGTCACGAATCGAAAGCATACTGTTCGATCCACGGGACAGTCGGAATGGTCTCTTTGCCACTATCGCTTACGCCGGACTTCACAACGTGGGTGCGATTACCATCGACTATCTGATTCACCGAGCATGGTTCGGCATCGTAAACAGCTGCAGGGAGTATACATCGACCCTGCCAAGGTGGGGAGTTATGGGGAATCGAGTCTTTGCGCCAAGCCACCTTCCGACCTATCGAGCGTGTACCGAGGAAGCTCGTCGAACAATGGCTATCGGAACAGAACGCCTTTACCTTACAAAACCGGTGATAGTTCGTTTCAAGCGGCGACGCGTTGTCGTCGGAGGCCGGAATCAAGAGGGGCAGGCCGATCTCATCGACGTGTCCAGTCTGAAAAGAAACAATGCCCGTTTGACGTTCCTATTCACGGTGATCGACGTCTTTTCGAAATTTGTCCGATGCGTTCCGTTGAAGACTATGTCGGCAACGTCGATGGTGAGGGCACTGGACGGACTGTTCATCGACGATGGTGATCGTCCACTGACGTTGCAGACAGATAGAGGACTGTAATTCCTGAACCGTGGCTTTCGGGGTGTATTGGAAAAGTACGGTATCCATCATTTTTCCACCTACAACGAGGAGACCAAGGCGAGCATCGTGGAACGCTTTATACGCATATTAATTACACGTTTGTGGCAATACCTGACGACACGCGAGACGTGGCGATACATAGATATCATTCAGGAACTGGTACGCTCGTATAACGACACCCCCACCGCAGCATCGGTATACCTCCTTCGCAGGTGAATGCGTCGAATCAGGAAGAGGTGTGGCAGCGCATGTACAGCGGTCGGCACGGCAAGGGTGTGCCCAAGTACCACGTGGCGGATCGCGGGCGTATTTGCAAGGTCAAGATACACTTCGATAAAGGCTACATGGCGAATTGGACGGAAGAAATATTTACGATACGCGAGGTGCATCCGTCCGATTCGCCAGTATATCGCTTGACCGACGATCTCGGAAAGACTCTTCTTCGAACCGGGGTTGCAGAAGGTAACAGTTCCGGCCTATCAAGTGTACCGTGTGGAATCGATAGTGGAGCGACGCATTGTGGGCAGGCGAAGGGAGGTGTTGATTAAATGGTTCGGATACACTTCGATATTCTACAGCTGGATCGATGCCAAGGCCCTCGTCGGCTATAAAGATTAGTCACGCGTCCGAAAGCTTTCATTTGACCACCCATAACGGACGAGACAACAGTCTCCGTTAGCGACGATAGGACTCCGTGGCACAATTTCGGCATCGCGTGTTCCAAAGAGGTGATCGTGTTTCTGTGTCAGGTTATCGTCTTGTACACGGTCATCTTGGTCAGCATCTAAAACCTGTCGATCGGACATGGAAATCCGACTGTGTGGACGGCCGTGTTGAGCAGTTCGTTGTGTTACCTGCTATCCAGCCCGACGTTTAAACATGACGACTAGTGATTTCTATATTACGTTACCTAGCAATGTTTCCATGCGCAGGCACCCCGATCACACCGTGACGCATTACATCACGGACTTGCCTCGTCGTTTCGTGCTGTCGGGCAGCGGCGCGTGGGTCTCCGCTACCCGCACACTTGGTACAACGTTCGTGAGGAGGATACCACATTCTACCTCAATAAGTCCGATAGTACAGGATACACTCCGTCTGCCAAGATCGAACACGGGTATTACTACAACGTGACCCAATTGTTGCTTGCCATCAACAGGGAACTGTTGAAAATTTCGATGGATAAGGTCAAGGCGAAACTGAGCTACAGCAACATCTCTCACAAGGTGACCTTGCACATGACATGCACAACCGAGTTCAGCATACCACTAAAGAGTGCCATGGAGAATATACTAGGTTTCCATACGACAGTGAGCACCAGTACCGACACAAAGGCCACACGCACCCACGTCCCTCACCCATGCGTGGAAACAACATCAGGCCGACGTCGACCACCTATTCCGATACACCAGCCAGTGTTGGTAGTGGTGAGTACGCCTACGAAAAAGACGCCGCTTCCTTGGTGGACATGCTTCAAGGATTCACCACCATGTACGTCTATACGGATGTCGAGGAGTCACGTGTCGTCGGCGACGGTATCGCACCGTTGTTGCGGAGCGTTGCGGTTATCGGACGGAACGGGTCTACCGTGCCCAAGAGTTTCGATAACGTCAAATACGCCCCTCTCTTGTGTAAAGAGTTCGGGACGATAGGGATCGATATAAGAGACGACACCGGAAGACGCGTGCCATTCGAGGTCGGTAAGGTGACGGTGACACTTCAGTTCTAACGGCAACACACGGCACTGTACTAAACATGAATTACAACGACTATTACTTTCGTCAAGCATGAAATGCGCTTCCCTAATCCGTGGGTGCCCGATACCAACGAGGACACGGACTAGAAAGTCTATTCGGAGGTCTACTGCGTAGCATCATGCCCCTCGTCAAGAGACCGGCGCTCGCATAACCGATGACGTCTTGTCGGGACAGAACATAAGAACGGCTGCCAAACGACGCTGCTTGCAGAGACATGTTGAGCGACCTCTTTACTCCGGGCATGGAACCCGCCACGACTCGGAAACGTGAGCCAAATATATTCGACGATGGCATTCGTCCATAAACAATCGTGTGAGGGGGTCAAGAGCGAGCTCGACCTCTTTACCGTGCCTCCGACTCAGACCAACATTATCGATAGTCACACGGCACAACATCAACCCATGCCCTCACTCGACTCGGGCTGACCGATAGAATTCGTTATGCCCGGATCGGGAGACGATTACCTGAATCTCATCAGCACGATGCTACTCGTTCAAACGAAAGTGACCAGTGCCGACGCAGCCGACTTCGACGCCGCCAATCCCGTCGGTCCAGTGAATAACTGGCTCCATTCGCTGTTCAGTCAGATCGACGTCTACCCGAACGGAACGCTCGTGACTCCCTCAACCAACACGTCTCCGTACCGCGCCAACATAGAGACGCTGCTGAGTTATGGAGACGATGCCAAGCAGACGCAACTGACTAGTCAGGTGTGGCACAGAAACACGGCCAATCGCATGGAAGCCTTCGAAATAGCCGCCGGCGATGCAGCCACCGCGGGTTTCGTACAGACGCAACAAGATCGCTCGAAGTCGCATGGTCGACATGATGGATCGTCTCCACGTGGACGTGTTCCTCCAGAATTCCTCATCAACGGCGTAGAGGTCAAGATACGTCTGGTGCGCAGCAAGGATACGTTCGCGCTGATGGCCGGTAGCGCCAACCCCGACTACAAGATAAAGATAGTCAACGCCATACTGTTCGTCAAGAAGGCTACACTGAATCCGGTTGAGTAGATGGCTCACACCAAAGCCCTCGAAAAAAACACAGCCAAGTATCCGATGCGACCCGTCGACTGCAACGTCTACTCCATACCCACGGGTACCCGCTCGCATACGTACGAGAATCTCTTCCTTGACACTCTTCCAAAACGTATCGTGCTGTGCTGCATCGATAATGATGCATACAACAGAATCTACGCTAAAAGTCCGTTCCACGCCAAATACAACCACGTCAACTTCCTCGCCGTGTACGTGGAGGGACGACAGATACCCTCCAAACCTTTCCAGCCCAATTTCGGCGACGGCCTCTTCGTCAGGTGCTACCACAATCTGTTCACCTCGAAAGGTAAGGTGTGGAAAGACGAAGGGATCGGCTTGTCTCGCGCCGACTTCCGACACGGCTACACCTTCTTCGGCTTGGATATCACCCCCGACGCATGCGACGACTGCTGCTTCCATCTGGTACAACCTGCGCGTCGAGATTCATTTCCGCGATGAAATGACGACCACTGTGAACGTCGTCGCCTACGCCGAGTTCGAGACCGTGTTGGAGATCGACAAGAGTCGCAACTTCATATATGGCTTCTGATGGAGACGCTGCAGTTTGCCCGTCTACTCGCCCTGGATCCGCACACCGAGGCCATCGTTCGTGCGATCGTACCCAAAGACAGACTACTCGCGATGACGATAGACGCTTTCCCGGCTGCCAACACTAAGAAACCAGGTGAAGATTGGACAGCGCTCTACCTTCACGGCAGACGTCACGGTGAATACTTCTGCTCGTACGGCTTGGCGCCACGGCACGTCGAGTTCCGCCGATTCATGAATAAACAGTGTATATAATGGACTCATAATTCCAAGAGACTTCAGAGTTCCGTGTCTAACGTTTGCGGACAATACAGTGTTGCAATACTACCTCATGTTTCGCTGTCGCGGACTTCCTATGAAAGAATTCGTGAAAGGTTTCGGCACTGATCTGGTAACAAACGATTGCCGTGTATTTAATTGGTTTAAACAACTGAAATAAGTTGTGTGTTTCGGTACTACGTTTAATTATGTTTCGCTATCGATAACTAGATCATCATAGGACCGACGGCGTGGTTGACATATCGTGCACGTACCGTGTTTCATTAACGGGCAGGTACTATCATCATCATTATAATTCGAGCCTATGGCGCGGTGGTCAGACAGCCGCAAGCTCACGGCCTCTGCCGGGGTGTTCAGTCACCCGTAAGTCGTACTACCATACGAGCCACTGTCGTGGTCGTATGACCCGTAAGCTCACGAACGCTGGCGTTCTGTTCAGTCACCTGCAAGTCATATCACATCGTCCACTTGTCTTCAGTTAATAAAATACGGTTTCATGCTTGATATCACACATGAATGCATATGTTAATTATTATACGCTTGTATCTTTAGTCTATAAAATTCGTACAATCGTTTACTTTCGTGTTTCGTTCGTTCTTTCATACACGCGCATTCCTACACACACACACCTCATTACCCCTAATTACTCCCTAATTACCACTGCATACCATCATATCTCACCTTCTTGCCGGAGGCACAACCTCCATAACATTCCGCCAGGTGGCACTACTTGCACTTCTTTCCGTCAGGAGGCAGGTCATGTGACCACCATGACGGAGCCACCATCTTAACATTTCTCCATGGGTTTCCCGGCCGAACCACGGCGGCTCATTTAAAAACCCTAAAGTATTACTTGCGCTCAGTTTGGAACAATCTAACCGCGCGTGTGGCGCGATCGGGATGCGTTTCGAGAGTTGGGCGCTCGCATTAATATACACAATCGTGTAACCGTTTGTAGCCATGAGTAGGGTTACGTGGATAATATAGCAGGGCGTCGTATAAAAAAGGCAGGGCGTTCTTTTTGCGTTTTGGGGGTACCAGGGCGTCACTGAAAAACGACAGAACACTGTTTGCTTGGTAAAACTTGTGACAGTAGCCTTACTTGTATCTATATTAACTATGTAAGACAATAATATATCCACAAAACATTGATATTTCCTTATTTGAAGTAATAGTATACCTACAAACACTGCGCGTTCGGACGCTAGTGCGCAGCAGTAACAGTGCGTAGACAGTTTGGCCGCCAGTAGGCCTATAATAGACGTATTGTAGACCAGTTCGGGCGCCTGTGCGTTACGTACACCAGTATTGGTTAGTGTCAATTGAGTTACATTTGGTTGCTGTATTCAAGCATGATTACATCAATATTTATGTAATATAAGAGCGACGTGTTAAGAATTCATGTGGATCACAACGTATAAATATGTATGAATGTTGTCTAAGAAAAACAATCTCCCCAAAGTGCCGCCACCAAAAAAAGTGCCGCTGGGGGCATTTGCCCCCATCGCTCTCCCTCGTTACGCCAGTGCCCCTGAGACCCCCAACATCACAAGCCACGTCGATCTACCGCTCACTCCAACAACTAAGGGACTCCACCCAACCGCCAGTTCTCACACCTCAAAGGTCACCGTCCAAAACCAGTTGCCAAAAAACACTACGCACGTCAGGTGACCCACACCAAGGTCAACCGGTTTCCAAATATTCGTCTGCAAATCATTGAAAATCGTGTCATGTAAAAGGTAAGAAAATATGGCCGTTTTTTGTAAATTTACACAATTTCAATGATATGGGGACTAAAACGAACACTACGTACTACTGCCATGTGTTTAAGCAAGTCTAATGACGTCACAGTTTAGCTGTGAACAGATGTAAATGGATTACTATATCAAGCATCAATAAGTATGCGAGTTTTCGAAACCGCTTTTATAAACGGCTTGCGCATGAAAACTTCGCAGGATGTGACGTTTGTTTTCGAGCTAGCATTGTTGTGTCACATTAGCGCGAGAAATCTGCTTGTTGTTCTACCGAGTTGCCGCTTTGGTTAACGTGACCGCCTATGACAAGGAGTCGGTCGGTGGAAGAACCAAGATTAGTGACTGTGTGTGACAGTTCAAGAAGTGTAAGAAACTCAACGCACAAAGTGACCGGATGTGTGTTAGGACAAGGTGAGTTGATGTGTGTTGGGACAAGGTGAGTAATGTGTTAGTCCATTCCAATACGTAAATGAGGCTCCCGGAAATGAGGTAATGAAGATATGGACTCACTTCCGGTTAGGAGCGCACCCTGGGGGCTATTGGCCTACTTAATCCGATGAGGTCATATCCCTTTATTATTGTCCATCCCCCTAGCGTGTGTTGGGAACTTTAGTGCGTGCATGCGTACGCGTGTGCGTGTAAGGGAGGATGATGGACGACTAATGACTATCTCTTATTTTGTGCATGCGTGCGTGTATTTGTGTGTTTTATTGCATGCATGTGTAACCGTCATCTATCTGTGTGATTTCACTAATTTTGTAATCCCATTCACTTTACGTTGCCGCAGTTCACTCAGCTGTATGAATGAATAACTGGCTATCGGCAGTGGTGAACATTTCGTGCGAATAGTTTTCATGCTGTAATTACAACGTGACTGAATGCTTCCCAGAGAAATCGACACGGTGTTCGATTGAACAGATCTGCGAGAGAGTAAAACGTGAAGCGCCTTGAGTGGTCCTAATGACTGGATACTGCGATATATAAGAACTTACCTTTTTACAGTAACACGAGTGGTTATTGCAGGAAAACACGTCTTTCATTTATTTATCATATTTTAACGTGCGTGGAGATGATATTGCCACACGGTAAGAACGTAACTGTCGTACTTATACTACGAATCGTGGGCTGTAAATTGATTCGATCTACAATTTAACAATTTACAACCGTCAGAAGGTTTGTCATTGGCGTCGTTTTGATCGTTAGCTATTCTTTTGACCTAGAGTCAAACCAAATGGAATTTATACTACCTAATCATGCAGCGAACATCTTACGTATGACTAAATTTTGTTCAAGAGCAACTTTAATAAATGCTTAAAACATCTGCCAATGTATGTGAAGTATTCTCCTTTGTATGGTGTCTGTTACAATGTTTGCGGCAGTAGTTCATCTGTCGAATGTACGTGCATGAATGACCGCACACAACCTCCTTCGCCCGCGCACGCACGCACGCACGCACGTATATGTCGCTAAACAGGTACGTCAGACACACAGGCCTACCCTCGGAGTCGAGTCGAAAACACGTAATAATTACTAAAGCCACAGCCGTGTAGCGATGTTCTCATGCGCAGTTGAACATTGAAATGTCGTCATTCCGTAACAATATGTAGGGCCTACACAGATCGAACATTGTTGTGTCAACAAAAAGAGGTGCACTAAAACTGCGGCAAGATGAAGAAAAAACTCCGAACTGACTATTGTCAGATAAATCATGCAACAAGCGCATTATTACAACGGCAACGGCTGTGAAAAGCCATTGTATTTCTTAAAAAAACTCCTTCGTTAATTTGGTTTACTGAACATGCTTCTTTATCCCAGATTATTGAACATACTTCGTCAATTAATTTTGCCCCTCTCGAAGAAGGTTAGGCAATATTTAAATTTGTAATATGTCAGTAGTTACACTAATATATATGTGCAGTCGGCTTAATAAAATGAGCATATGCATTTGCCATCTTTCTCGAAGAACCACTTTGGCCCTTTTTGCAGAATTTTGACCGGGCCCGGACAAAAATAATTATGTTATAAAATCTATATTAATTAACGTATCTGTGAACCCACCAGTATGTCGTAATGACTAGTTAGAGTATGCACGAGATGAACGATGACATCGATTTGAGGAGGCACATTTAAAATGTCTCCCAGTTGGAGACTGTTTTCTCCAGGTTAGTAACAGAGATCCTCGTATGTCATGAAGACAATATGAACGTCATATAGGACCCAGCGCAGTACTGAGGCAAAGATCACAGGCAGTGTTTGTGCTTCCAGGCAGACGATTCAGTCTAACATAAGATCCAGATACTGTTTAATAAAGACCGGCACCGGAAGCTGTTGTATCCCTGCAGGCAGTGCATGTTTTTTCTTTAGCGTCCGCCTGATGGCGCAGCGACATATATGCATGAGTTCAGCAGGCGAATCGAGGCGGTCTCGCGGCAGTAATGGTCGGTAGTGGGGATGCAAGCCGAATGCAACGAGGTGGCAGCGGTCGGATGGCGGCGCGACGGAAGTGACGTGGTTGCCGATGGTGATGGGAAGCCGCTCAAGGGAGCGACAGAAGTAGTGTAGGCATAGCTTTAGTTCGACGTCCTTACGGTTTTGCTTCGTGAGGTATTGCTGTCGCACACCCGTCGATAGATGCTGGTTGTGCGTGCGCCAGAAGACAGACGCGTTCAGCTTCGTCACGATTACGTAGAGTGGATGCTACAGGAAGAAACCAGAAATCCTAGGAAACATACCATACCCTACTCAAAATCGATAATTCCGCAAAGAATAAGTAATAAATATAACAAACGATGTCACGATGTGTTTCACGTATGGGAGGAATTTGAAATATGACGTAAAACGGTGGTAGGCAATGACAGAATGCTAGACCTGTTTCATAACTTGATATATTCACACGATGCACACGTTAATGTTATCGTTGGTGTGTAACTCAAAAGAGCCCGGTAATTTCTGGACCTCACCTGGAAGTAGAGGCCAATGATTTGATGAGCTTGCCCAGCTCGCATTGGGTCCGCACCGTAGCGGAGAAGCAGCAACACGGCAGGGGCGTTGATGGAGTGGCAGGCGAGGAGTAGTGGGGTACTACCCCTGCTCGAGAATATCGGCATCTCAACAAATGGCACCTTGGAGTAGTAACTTGTGTATGACGGTTGCTGGCAGTCGGTGACGCGAAACTCACTCAGCTCAACCGGCACTGTGATGCCAGTTGCTTGCGACAAGAAATACTCCAACACCTCCAGGTGGCGTTGACTGATCGTCCCGATCGTGTGCATGTTCTGGAAGGGATATATGATCGGGTCGACCTCAAACGGGAATATGAGCGGGTCGAGGAAGGTAACGAACCGATCGAAGCCTCCGTCGCAGAGGAACACCGACATAAGTATGTCCCTCAACAGATCCGGCTCGTCGTCAATGTTGTACTTCTGGCAGAGGTGCGCCGCTAGGACGATCACCGGATGTGTGGTGCACACGTGATCAGCCTCGGTGCCGTTGTGGACGCTGTGACGTCGATGGAAACGGACGGCATCGTCAATCACTGTCTTCACAACTTTCTTGTAGTTGCCGCTTGCTTTTATGTAGCGATAAAGAGAGTTCTTGATCCGGCTCATTCGATCGCTCCGACGGAAGCACTCCGGCCCGTGGAGACGGAGCAAATCTTCGAAGATGTTTGACGACATTTGAGGAGTTTCTGTCAGCCAAACTTTTGGACAGATCCTGCGGTTTGCCGAAATCTGCACGCGGTGATAGTGCAGCGTGACGTCTGCGTCATAATGAAAACTTCGGCGCGCAAACTTAGCGCTTTCATTGTTGGTCGTGGCGCGTAAAATAACTAAGATTAAGCAATCGTAACATATCTCTTCTTGTATGTAATAAGCGTAAAGTCGTATTGTTTTATTATATACCTTTACTTGTTTGTGGCTTTCGGGAAACATTAGCAGATGAGAGGGATTCGCGTGTTTTATAGAAGCGCATTTATTTGCAATTCAATTATAATCAAAGTTAAAACAAGCTTATCAAATTACAATAAATGTCTGTTCGTAACTACATTTAACTCCGTTGTAGAAGGTAAAGGAGCAGACTGCGACAGAAAAAGCTGGAGAATTAATTGGCTTTACGTAACTTACCTTTGTTGAAAAATCACAAAGCTGTCAATTTGTAATGCGGTTGGATGCACCAATCGTTTATGAAAGGTGTGTACCGTTCGATTTTATTGGATACCACTAAATGGCGAGAACATTGTAAAATTGATCTCATCTATCTTTCGCATAAATTGGACGTCCAACGAACACGTACTACATACGATATAATGTAGGATTCACTTATACCATTTCAACGATCTGCCCCGCCAGTCATCGTCTTTCGACACAGATGAGTTCACGCCGCATCTCGACATCCACAGCTATTACAGTGTAACTATCATAATCCTAAACATAACTGACTTTAACCATAACATGGGAACGAAGATGTACAATATATAATGGGGGGTATTGTACTAAGTACTACTGTAAAAGAAAAGGACTTAGTGTTAACCATTAGTGCTGATATGAAGGTTTCAGAGCAGTGCGGAATTCCTGCTTCAAAGGGAAATCAAATACTTGGATTAATTATGCGAAATATAGCGTAAAAGGAAAAAGAACTAATAATACCGCTGTACAAAACAATAGTAAGGCCTCATTTCGAATATTGTATACAAGCGTGGAGGCCATATGCAAGAAGGACATAGATGTGCTAGAAAGAGTATATAGGAGAGCGACTAGAATGATACCAAAACTGAGGGATCTTAGTTATGAAATACGCCTAAAATAATGCGGTTTAACAACATTAGAGACCAGGAGATTGAGAGATCAGATAGAAGTGTTTAAAATATTGAATGGTTATGAAAATATTGATAGAACTATTTTTTTCTCAAGTTACATTAGTAAAGGAGCAGTGTAGAGTAGATATCAGAAAGTTCTCATTTTCACAAAGGACTGTAAATGAATGGAACATATTATCCGCTGATTGTGTGTAGTAGCGAGAATAAGTTTAAAAATAAAATCGACACATATCTCAGAAGGGCGGGATACACGTAAATATAAGGGTTGGACTCTCGATAAGCCAAAGGGCTTCCTTGTCCACCTGCCATCTAGAGTTAATTATCTGGGTGGCAACATTGTTAAATCTTTGTTGATAACTAATTATGATAATAGCCATAACCTTTTAATGAATAATAAAAAAATTCACTAACTTGTTATTCTCGTCGTCTGACTAGTTCCAATGATTACCCCAACTCCAACCATAACTAACTAAAATCATAACTTATACTAATCTTAACCTAATTAATAAGGACATTTCACACTAACTATTTATGTCCGCCCTCTGATTGGTTCCAACGATTACCCTGACCCCAATCATACATGACCCCACACACATGTTCACACTCCTGCACGCACGCACACATGCACTTTTCGTACGCATGTACATACATGTAAAATCATAGATATTATTAATATGTTCAGTTTAATTTGGTTTTATTTGTTTAAGAAAGGAATTTTATTTTGACCAAATGATTTAGTTTAATGTTGGTTTATTAGGCGGCTCACCGAAGTCTTAGATGTGTTTCGTGACACGTATTTTTTGAAATTAGAGGAGTCTCCTGACCCCCTACTTTTTACAATTAGAGGAGTCTCGTGACACGTATTTTTGCAATTAGAGGAGTCTCGTGACACGTATTTTTTGTAATTAGAGGAGTCTCGTGACACCTATTTTTTGCAATTAGAGGAGTCTCGTGACACGTATTTTTTTTGCAATTAGAGGAGTCTCCTGACTCCTACTTTTTTCAATTAGAGGAGTCTCGTGACACCAATTTTTTGTAATTACTAAAACATCATGTTTAAAATAAGTAAATAACTTGTACTATTAAAAATTATAATTTGGCATAACTGACAAAATAAAAGAAACTCGTCTTAGTCTTCTTCTTCAATCACATCTGACTCCAACCATAACTAATAATAACCTGAACCTTAATTAATACAATAATGATTTATTCCTATCGTCCAATTGGGCCCCCCTCAATAAGTTTACCTGTGCGATTTTATAACGATTTTACTTTCGGGACAAACAATGAGCAAGATAATGTTTCTGTAAACCTCAGATAATGTTTCTGTAAACCTCAGATAATGTTTCTGTAAACCTCAGATAATGTTTCTGTAAACCTCAGATAATCATGATGCGTGTACGAAAATACGCACAAATTATATTCAGAGAACAAAACAACATACATCGACATTAAAATAGTTTAACATTGCATTAGGTTTTCAATGAAATCCTTATTGGTATCAAAATATGCACGACTAACTCTGGAATTACTTGTCCAATTCGTTTCCTATATAACATGATTATGTTCAGCAAAATATCGATTAAACACATATGAAGCAACTAATAAACACGCGTTCACTCAAAATTACATTATTGATTGTTCAAGTATAGGTTTTTCTGCCTTGATATGTTGAATGGCAAACCAGCTTAACCTAATCGGTGCTAATTGCGTGTAATCCTTTGTTTCTGCGGGAAAATTATACTGCGCCGATACCAACATAAGTTTCATTGTTTAGCCAAAAGACAATTGTATTGGAAATTGCAGACATTGTAACACTGGGTTGAATAGTATTTATAATACACCAATCGGTTAAACAAAACGTGTTATCGCCGTGATCTTTTACTTCGTAATGTTGTCGAAATACACGATTTGGCGATGAATCAATGAGAATGAATTAATTGTTACGATAAGTTTACCGCAATAATTATTAAAACTGCAAACAAAACCGGAGGAAGATTGTGGATAAACCACCAAACTACATCTAAGGTGTGGCCAGGCTGCAAAGCAGGCTGCAGTTAGGGACAGGTGGAAGACCCTTGTTTCCGCCCTATGCAGGGGCTGATCCAGAAATCGAGTCTGGGGGGCACAAAAACCCTCACTGACGGCTGAACCAAATGGTGTAGTCGAAATTATGTTGCTACCGCGCCGCCGTAAGTTCAGCACCTGACCCCCCCCCCCCCCCCCCCCCCCCCACTCGGCCGGAGTGGTGGGGGTCAGGTGCTAGTGAAACTTGTTCGCCGCCGCGTCGCCGTAACTTCAAGTTATTATTTTAACTTGAACTGGGGTACATTTCAAACGATCTAGGGGGCACGGTCGCGTGGGCCCATTATAAAAGGTCTGCGGAAACGCCGAAATCATAAGGTCTAGGGGGCACGTGCCCTCAGGCCCCCACAAAGAAGACTAAGCAAGTTAATAAGTAATGATTAAAACATGATGTAAACGGGTCTGTATCATTGATAATTTCGATGTACTTTGAGATATGAAAAGTAATTGCATTTGTAGATATTCATTACACGAACCGAACCCCCTACCAGGTGTCACGTGTGTATCAGTTCACCAATGGCCATCGTTCTACATTCAATTATACCTATACAGAGTATTAGTTAGCTTAGCAAAACGTTATATACAAAATGACGTACATATATTAATTCTGTTTTTTTTTATATTAAATGATAATGAAAATATTTATATATATATATATACTGTATATCTGTCTCATATTGAGAGAAGTACACAGTATATCTCTCTCGTAGGATACGGTGTAACGTTTGGGAAGGAAAAGTGTAGATTGTACATCAGAAGGTATTCATACTCATACGGGAACATGACGGAATGGAACAAACTATCGGATGATTATGTGTAGATGATAGCAGCGTGAATATGTTTATAAGCAGCAGTTTAAAAGTCTCAGAAGGACGGATTACTTGTTGGACTACCATAAGCTAAGGACGTCCTTGTCCACTCGCCACCTGGGGATTTTGCTGCGTACTTGTTAAATTATCACAACAGGACAAGAAAGTGGATCGATGAGCAAAACTGTTCAATCTTCCTAACCCCGATGAGGATAACAGCAAGAACATTGAGGCCGGCTCCCGGGCATGAACCAGCCGCGTAGCCGAGGCCATCGGAGTGGACGACGCCGGTCTCCGTGATGGTCATCCCATCGTTGGCGATGCTGGTGACGTACGTGCCGGCCGACATGTCCGCCAGGGCCGGCAGCGTGCCTTTGATGTTGACGATGGAGTATGTGTAAGTACCGGGCGAGGCTGTGCAAGTCGAACTCAGAGCCTCCTTTGTTGCAGGCTGTCTCCGCCGATGACGGCATCGCTCGCCGCATCAGCACCAGCAGCAGCGAGAGCCTTGTCACCGCTATGTCGTGGTCGGCGATGCTCCTGCAGTTCTCGTTGGTTCTGCCTGAAGCAGGATATCAGTTTACTTGTTTGCGTTGTCGCGGACTCGCTCTCGTAGGATAGCCTACATACCGGGAGCTGTCCGGTCTTGACGAGACGAGAGGTGCGTCTTTCTTGTATACTACCATTTCCGTGGTTGCAATTAACTGTCCTAAATAGTATGATTTCGCCCCCTTGAACTTAGCCTCTGGTACTGGCAGTGAACTAATGTCTTCCCTGGTAAACACCGAACTAAAATACTCATTCAGGTCTTCTGCCATTAAGAATCGCTCTGATATCATATTTCCAGCACTATCTTCTAGAGGACCGACCTTGTCCTTAACTTTCTGTTTGCTCCGAACATATGCACAAAAACTCTTGCTCTCTTGTTTTATATTACAAGCAAATTTTTGTCCGTGGCTTCTCTTCGAATTTCGAATTTCAATTGTAGCTTGGTTTAATGCTACTTTATAAATGTTGTAGTCTTCGTCATTTCCAGTACTTCTATATGATTTCCACATCATTTGTTTGTACTTAATTTTTCTAATGGTTTCTTTCGATACATATTTCTTTCTGGACCGTTTCCCTTGTTTTCTCAAGGGAACAAATTTATCGACAATTCAATCAATTTCACTCTTTAAGATATTCCAGCATTATGTTGCTGTTTTAGTCTTCAGTGTGTTGTTCTAATTAATTGTTTTGCTAAAGATTTCCTCATTTCCTTATATCTATCGCCATGTTTATTTTGGTCTGAAGTAAATAAGTGACTTGAATATAATAAGTCTAAATAACTAATAACACTTGAGATTCCATTTTTTTCTGGAAACATTCACATTTCCATTTCACCAAATATTTACCTGTTTAATTGACAATTAATACTGTGATTGTTTTATTTTACTGTGCACGGACAAACCAATACGTCCATGACAATGTTGGATACTCTAATCGCCATGCTTCGTTCTGATAATGTTAAAGTAACTACCTGTAAACTAGTATAATGCATTCGCGCCAGGACAGACAGATAAAACATAACAACATAATGTATCTAGGTTAATAATTTGTGTATACACTATAGCTAAAAATACGCATTCTGTGGTGCTACATCAATGAAGTCCTTTAAAATTACATTACAGGTCCATCATTAAAACTTTATAAATGTTAATTAGTACAACGTAACCACGGAGTATTTAACTAAAATTCGGATTTAATTATAATTTATAACAAATGAACTATACTTTTTTAAGCTACTATAGTTCGATACACAGCCATCAGTATTACCTCTATCTCGGTTCTACATGTTGTTAATCTGATCTGGCGCTATATTAAATAAAATATATTATTATGATTATTATTACACGAACAAATTAAATGCGCGTGGCACAAGCGTCAGACGCTTCTTACCCTAGTAACCAATCACGAGCTCGCTGGGCGTGGCTTAAAAGCGCCTGTTAGTTATTCATAAGTGAATAGGCGCGTCCCGTACCGTAGGCCTGCAGCATCCGGGCGGCGCCCGGGTGTAACGTTGTAAGAGGGTGCCGGAATGTTATGCTAATGCTACATCTTCGCTTCGTTGTCAAATGGACTCGAAATATCGACGATCGACGAAGTATCGAAATATCGACAGTATTGAAGATCGACGAATTATCGAAATATCGACAGTGGCCAGTCGATACCCGATATATCGAAGTATCGAAATACCACTAGGTATCGGTATCGAACTTTCACAAGTATCCCAATACTTCAATATATATCGGGTATCGAACCAGCACTAATCCCCAGTTATACGGTTAATTCCGTATAATGGTGAATGTTCTTATGAGTTCATTATCTTGGCGAAAAGGGTTCCCCTGGTGTAACGGGCTCACAGTAGATCCATGGCAAAAGTTTGTGCCGGCTAGGCTTCTAAGATGACTTTTGCTAATTTTGATATATTTACTATTTTAATTTTTAGAGTAAGAACGTGTGCAGTCATTAGCAGGAAAAAATAACAAATAAATAAAACAAAAAAACACAGCAACTACAACTGGGCTACTTCTGGCACTGCGGCACAGTTTGAGATCAAACGTCAGGTCATAGATCAAAGGGCGAGATCACGTCATTCACTGCACTTGCCAATTTCTGGCATGGGACTAAACTTTTGTGCCTTAGTTAATTGCCTTGAGTCACTAGTATTAGTATTGTGCGATTCTTATTGTTTTTGCTGAGTTCACAACTTCCCAGTGTAAATATAATTTATTTATGCTATTTTTGTATTTGGATACATTTTACTTCTGACTTAAGAGTTACAGTACATTAAGTTTACAATGTGTGCATTCACTTACATTGAACACAAGTTTTTATTCAAGTTTTAAAAAGTGTTGTACCATTTTTGACGAGGCTAACGTCCTTTGAAGCGCTACAGATCGTGAGCCCGTTTCATGTAATGTTCTTAAAATGTCGCACTTACTTACCTTTCTGTTTTACATTCCTGTGTTTGCATAAACTCCTACGTTTGCTTAATGAAAATCCGTAATTTACCAAGGCAATCATCTTAGCGTTAAGAACGTGCTTAGCCGCTTCATGAAACCGACCTCAGGAATGCAAATAGTGCAGATGTGTGCGAGCCACGATTGCCTGACCACTAAAGTACAATGTTCACTTGCCTGTAACTATCTCTGTCTATCAGTGTCACCACACCATTACTAAAGTGGTACAAAAAAGAAGTGGGATCCACAATTTTAGAACCAGGCCTTGTAAAAGAGGGCCTTATAAAATGGGGCCCCTCATGGATAAAGTATCTCACGGAAAAACACCCCTAATGTATTTAATTGTTTTTTATTTACAATTATTGATATATTGTGTTGCCACTTCACATGTATTGATTATGAGAAATGCTAAAGAGCTAGCTGGCTGTGTATGATTCCATCTTTAAAAAGGTGAATGGATTTATCTATGAAGGGTTTATCCATGAGTTGTTATGTTCAGTGTGGTTGTATTCTTCAGGGGTTTTGCCCACGAATGGCTTTGTCCAGAAGAGGTTATACCCATCCGCATTGCTATCTAGAGACCCATCCACCCATAATTTGGACGGGTAAAGTCTGTTTTGGACAGGTAGAAATCTGAATTTAGCCGTGTAAAAATTTTAGGAGCAAAAAAAACTTATACATTATTGCCTTTGTCCATTATGCTTTGAAAATAAGTGTGTTTATGCATATATCTGCACATTTGGACTGGGATATGTATCCATGCATAGACGCGACGATCTACCACAACATATCGAGGCTATATTTGGCGGAGATAGATCGTAGAAATTGGTGGTGTAAAAAAGTTGATAAACAAATGGAATTACTGATTGATAAGTATTATTCTTGCCTTAATATCATTCATAAAGTTGCAATAAACATATATTGAGTTAGTTAGTTAAAGTATTTTAGAACACCTTAGTATAGTGAGTGATAATAGGGTAATTCACTTAGGCGGCTTAGCCTTCGATAAGTTGTAAACAAGATTTAACAAACCTGATTATGTGGTAGAATATATAGGAGATAAAGTAACAACCATCAAACTACTTACATAAGATAATATATGTGTAAGCCAGTACTTGCTAGATATTTTAATTAGGTAGCATTGTTGTTAAAATTACGCAAGGGCGATAGTCGGGCGGCGTAACCTAAATAAATAAAGCAGCCTAACATAACGTAATTGATTGTATTTAAATTAGGTCACTACCGGTAATGTTAGCGTTCGTGTTAGGATAAATAGTCGGCTGTGTAATTGAAATTTGTAACCTAAAGTGTGCTGTACTACACAGGAAACAGTCTTTATAAAGACTAAGTTAGTAAAGTTATTAAATAAATTCTGATCGGGATATGGCGCCTTGCAAGCGGCAAGTCAAGGCAAAGCGACACTTGGTGTGCGATCACTGCCACAGCTGGGTAGATTTTGCATTGTCCGGGTGTGGAAAGTCATGGGCAGAAACCATGGAGGAAGGATTCACCTTTCAGTGAATTGGATGTTGGAAGGTGGAGTGTCTGCAGAAGGAGATAGTTAGGTTGACAGATATTGTGAAGGGAATGGAGATGGGAATTAGCAAGGAGGCAGGTCGAATGGAGAGAGACGACAAGGAGAGAGGCGAGAATACTGCAAGACTGAAGGAGAATAGCAGTGGCAAGAAAACTGAGGAAAGGAGATTGAGAGGAGGGAAGGTGATTGGAGGGGAAGAAATTGGAAAATCGACAACAGAAAACATGACAAGCGTGAAGGTGACAGGGAAGAAAGTGACCGTAGAGAAGGAGGGAGAGAAGATGGAACGGGAGAGGAGAGAGGAAAATGAGATGGGACGAAAGAAGAAGGGATGAAAGGAAGTGAGAGCAAATGTGATAGAAGAGAAGTCGATAAAAGGGACGCTGACAGGAGGAAAGGAGACAAGAGAAAAAGCGACAGGAAAGAATGGATCGGAAGAGAATGTGACAGGAGAGAAGACGACAGGGGGGAAAGACAACAACCAGACAGGTGCAAACCGAAGAAGGAGCTATTCTAAGGCAGTGATTGAGGGGGCAATGAGGAAAGAGAGGGTGTTTATGGGTGACTCCATTATGAGAAAGACAGACAAGACACTGAGCGAGGGGAAGGATGTCGTTGTTTGTTTACCGGGGGCTAGGATTGAACATGTAACTGACAGGGTAGAGAAGGTATTGGGACATGGCAAGGGGGGGTCTATACTGGTACATGTAGGAACAAATAATGCAGACAGGGAGGGAACAACTGCGATAGTACAGAAGTATAGACAGTTAGTGAGGAAGCTAAAGAAGACGAGAGTCGAGCAGGTTATTTTGTCAGGAATTTTGCCAGTAATGGGAGGAAGGGGGGCAACGTATAGAAACTGCAAGAGGATGGCGATCAATGCACTAGCTGAGCAGATATGTGAAGAAGAGGGGGTGGGATTCACCGATTTATGGGGATACTTTGTTGGGAGGGAAGATATGTACATGAGAGATAGCCTCCATCTTAGTGGAAAGGGGGCAGCAGTTTTCTCAGAGAATCTGCTGCAATCTGTTGACAGTGGGACAGGTTGCATCTATTTAAACTAGATTCGCAGGGGGGACTCACAGAAAAGCCTGAAAATGGAGGCATAGATAAAGACAGCACAAATAAATCAGCAAATAACAGTCTGGAAAACTCTTCTGAAGCTGGATATAAATGTGTTTGTTTAAATGCAAGGAGTATAGTAAACAAAAGAAATGAACTAAACATTATGGTAGAAGATATTGACCCTCATATAATAGGTATAACCGAATCCTGGACCACCACCGATATATCAGATGCTGAATTGGGACTGACAGGATATGTAATGTTTAGAAAAGATAGAATAGGAAGAAAGGGAGGTGGAGTTATTTTATATATTAAAGAATCTATTCAGGCTAATGAAATAAAATTAGAAAGAGAAGCAGATTGCGAAGAAGCTGTTTGGTGTAACATAGTTACAGGAAACTCAACGTTAACAGTTGGGTTAGTTTATCGAAGTCCAAACATAAGCATATGAGAGAGAATGAATACAAAACGCTATGAGGGAAGTAAGCAAACGGGACTGTATTATTATGGGGGATTTTAACCATGGGCATATCAATGAAAATCTCTACAGAGTATGGGGAGAGAGGACCACAAGTTTTTAGTTTTAGTTCAAGATACATTCCTTTCTCAACATGTGCTAGAACCAACCAGGGGTGAGAATGTGTTAGACATAGTTTTGTCCTCACAGAATGAATTAGTTGACAATGTCAAGATATGTGAGCCACTAGGGAGTAGCGATCACAACCAGATACATTTTACCATCAAAGTAAAATCAGAAAGGAATAGTAAAAAGCAGTATGGGAGAAATTTCCACAAAGGAAGGTATAAGGACATGAGGAAATATTTAGCAAAGATAGACTGGAATAAGACACTGAAAAATAAGACGGCAACAGAATGCTGGAATATATTAAAGAGTGAAATTAAGTGCATAGTCGATAAATTTGTACCCTTCAAAAAACAAGGAAAACGGTCCAAAAAGAACACTTATCGAAAGAAGCCATTAGACAAATTAAGTATAAACAAATGATGTGGAAGTCATATAGATGTACTGGAAATGATGAAGACTACAACAGTTATAAAGAAGCACTTAACCAAGCTACAGCTGAAATTAGAAATTCAAAGAGAAGCTATGAACAACAATTAGCTAATAATATAAAACATGACAGCAAGAGTTTTTATGCGTATGTTCGAAGCAAACAGAAAGTTCAAGATAAGGTCGGTCCTCTAGAAGATAGTGCTGGAAATATAATATCAGAGGGATTCTTAATGGCAGAAGACCTTAATGAGTACTTTAGTTCAGTGTTTACCAGGGAAGATATTAGTTCACTGCCAATACCAGAGGCTAAGTTCAAGGGGGCAGATTCAGACTATTTAGGACAATTAATTGTAACCCCAGAAATGGTAGCAATGAAAATAAGGGCTATGAAGGATAATAAATCACCTGGAGTGGATGGTATTCCACCCAAACTACTATTGGAAATTGTAGAACAAATTAGCATACCACTTGCAGCAGTTTTCAACTTGTCATTAGAAGATGGAGTGGTTCCTTTAGAATGGAAAGAAGCAAACATTATACCGTTATTCAAAAAAGGTTCGAGAAACAAGTCAGAGAACTATAGACCAGTGAGTTTAACATCAGTGATTTGTAAATTATTAGAAAGACTAATTAAAGATCACATGGTGGATTTTCTTGTTAAACAAAACTTGATAAACCCATCTCAACATGGTTTTTTTTAAAGCGAGGTCATGCTTAACAAATATGTTATGTTTTTTGGAAGACATCACTAAGTGGGTAGATGAGGGATCACCAGTAGATATCGTCTACTTAGATTTTCAAAAAGCTTTTGACAAAGTACCACATCAAAGATTACTGCTTAAACTAAAGGCCCATGGCATAGGAAATGGTATAATAAACTGGATAGAACAATGGCTGATTGACAGAAGACAACGTGTAGTAGTTGATGGGGAGGCTTCAAACTGGAAATCGGTATTGAGTGGGGTACCACAGGGATCGGTATTAGGTCCTATATTATTCTTAATATATATCAACGATTTGGATGATGAAATAACAAGCAAGGTGTTGAAATTTACGGATGATACAAAAGTGTTTAGAAGGATTAAAAGTGATGGAGATAGACAGCATTTACAAGATGATCTTGACAGGTTGATCAAATGGTCTGAAAAGTGGCAAATGCTGTTAAATTTTGGGAAATGTAAATGCCTCCACACAGGATATGGGAACGAAGAAGTAGAATATACAATGGGGGGTACTGTACTAAGTACTACTGTAAAAGAAAAGGACTTAGGGTTAACCATTAGTGCTGATATGAAGATTTCAGAGCAGTGCGGAATTGCAGCTTCAAAGGGAAATCAAATCCTTGGATTAATTAGGCGAAACATAACGTATAAGGAAAAAGAGCTAATAATACCGCTGTACAAAACAATAGTTAGGCCTCATTTAGAATATTGTATTCAAGCGTGGAGGCCATATCGCAGGAAGGACATAGATATGCTAGAAAGAGTGCAGAGGAGAGCAACTAAAATGATACCAAATCTGAGGGATCTTAGTTAAGGAACACGCCTAAAAAATGCGATTTAACAACACTAGAGACCAGGAGATTGAGAGGAGATCAGATAGAAGTGTTTAAAATATTGAAGGGTTATGAAAATATTGATAGAAATATGTTTTTCTCAGTTAAGAAAGATAGAAGGACTAGAGGACATGAACTTGCATTAGCGAAGGAGCAGAGTAAATTGGATATAAGAAAGTTTTCATTTTCACAAAGGACTGTAAATGGATGGAACAGATTACCTGCTGATTGTGTGGGTGCTAGTAGCGTGAATATGTTTAAAAATAAAATCGACACATACCTCAGACGGGCGGGATACACATAGATAAAAGGGTCGGTAAGCGAAAGGGCTTCCTTGTCCACCTGCCACCTAGAGTTAATTCTCTGGGTGGCAATCTTATTAAATCTTGTTAAACATGTTTGGACTCTGTACAATTTCATCGTGCATAAAGGCCTGTATATTCATGATGGGTTTTGTCCAGAATGGTTTTGTTCGTGATGAATTGTGTGCATGAGGACATATGATCATGAAGGGTTTGCCCGGAACGGTTATATCCTGAGGGCTTATACACAAAAAGGTTGAAGATTGTAACTGAGACCGTGAGTATTCTCTGCTTCAAGTTGACGTGTTCTGTTCCAGTTCTACGCTCTGCTGCTCTACAACTTCCCGGCGCTCCTCGACGGCTGCACGACCTTAACGCAGGAGCAGGACATCGGGCTGCTCTCGTGTAAACTCCAGCAACTGCCAAACAACCCGTGCTGACCTTTCGACCTTCCCATGTTCTTGACGTGCTCAGCCTGGAGCTGGAGGTGTTCCGCTCCGACCGACTCTCAACCACCCTCGTCCAGCAATGCATGGCTCGTGTAGTCTCGACTCGAAATTAGGATTCCATATGCACGGAAACGGCATGCAGATGCGGCATGCGGCGAAACAGTGAATATAGTGCCGTGTGGAAGTTATTAGAAGTAGTTCCGTAAGTACATAGATGGATGAGTTTTGACTTAGGATAGAACATATATGTTCCATTTTATATTTAAATACCATACTGGAATGAAATACAAAAGAAATAGTCAATGCCACATATCTTGGTTGATTGTATTACTGTCTAATTAAACCACATTGCTCTACTGCTGCTTGGTGCTTGGTGGACAGTTCATTATTGGCTCAAGTACAAATACATCAGGATTTTTTTCGCACCCGCTGTAGTTTAGGCTCAATTGTGTGCACCATGGAGGCAGTCATAAACTCATAGGCTTACTTGAAAAGGGTAGCTGGCAACTTGTCTCTTGGAAGAACTGGCTTCAAAGCAGCGAAGCCCAGTTTAATTCCTTTAGTCAACGCAGCAGTCACACTGTAAAAGTGTATATTGCCATGTAAACGCTCATAAAACTCTAGGGTAAAACTTCACCAGGGTCATGCTGAAGTTGACAAGGGGAGCAATCATAACACCTAGAAAAACTAGTGGAATCTACAACCTAATCAAATGGAATTGTTATGTAGTTGAAATTCGGTTTAAATGTTGAATAGTAATATAAAAATAATAAGTCAATTATTATTGCATTGCTTCCTATTACTATTACATTGAGTTTTTTCTCAACCTATTACTATTACTTCAATATTTGTAATCATTACTATTACATATTACTATTACCCCATGCCTGTTGTGTGGCTCTGTACAAGAGATTGGGCAGTTAGGGATGAGAGAAATGGACTAACATTGCAAGTATTATTCTACTGAGAGATCGCTCCTGTAGCAAGCCTGTTGTCTACGACGGTGCTAGTTGATGGGTGTGACAACAGGTGAAATATGTGTACATTAGCTAAAGCGAACTGAACAGTAGTTATCGCACGCCACAATGCCATTACTTTTAAATCTCTGGACATCAGACGAGAAGGGTGGGGGAGTTTGTGTGTAGATTTATAAATGTAATTTTGTTGGTTAATGAATGAATGAATGAACGTTTGAATGAACGTTTATTCAACAACAACAACAACATAATACATGCACAGTATGGTTTGCTGCTGCTGCTGCTGCTGCTGCTGAAAGGACATAGCTGAAGTCATAGACTTATGTGTTGCTATGCCCTACTCGAACTATGAAAACTGAATAAATACAACAGGAATTATAAATAAATCACAAAATAATATTCACAACTCATATAATTTTATAGACTGTTTACTATAGTGCTTGTGTTACTATTTCATGGGTTTAACAAAACGTCACCTTCAATTAACAATTCACAAATATGTAGAAAGTAATGACAACTTGATTGCTTTTTTAAATTGTGTTAAACTTGGAAGCTGAGTCAATTTATTTGGTAAATTGTTCCACGTTTTTATACCCTTGACGGTGATTGACAGCAGTCGGAGGGTGGTGTTTGTCTTTTTAACATAGAAAAGTTTGCTTTGTCTTGTATCATGTATGTTAACTAGTGGAAGTGTAACTTAGTTGTATGTCAGAAATGCATGATATGTATATTAGTTGTAAGTATGCACAACTGGGAAAACGCGCATAAAAACTATAAATATGAAATGTAAAATATATATGTGTATATTTCTATGTATGTATAGACTAGGTGACGATATATAAAAATAATTATGTATAAGCTAGAAAGTGCTTGCTGTGCAAGTACACAAGGTTCTCTTGTGGAAATCCTTCTTCATGTAGTCACGAGGAGCTGTGTTTGTGAATGTTTGTAAACATTGTGATTGACAGCGAGGCAGATTCTATGAGATTGGCCTTGTGATTGGCAGGAAGGGTCTAGGTGATTGGCCGCGTAGTTGACAGCAAACGTCTATGTGATTGGCCGTGTGATTGACAGGAAGGGTCTAGGTGATTGGCCGCGTGATTGACTGCAAACGTCTGGGTGATTGGCTGTGTGATTGACAGCACGAGTCTATGCGATTATCAGCATCTGTTTGTCCGCAATATGACACACCACAGTGCTAAGTGCTGCGTGTAATTATATATGTGCAGTGATTGTGATGCTTTTCTATACTTCGTGTTTGGATCCCTATGGTTCCAGAGTCAGTAAAAATCGTCTTAGCAATGCAGGCGGTACTAAAGGGGGTTTTAGTTACGGTTTCAAAAGGAACTTGCCAAATGGGGTATACCCTTCTGGAGTCTTGAGAATAAAAGGCGACCTGGTTGCTTGCAGATTCAGTTTTTGTCTCAGGAACGTATATTTGACTTTGACATTGTTTCATTTAACCACCTTTTGTCTTACCGCTACACACCTTCATTGAACTACTGAAGAGTCATTTAAGTTCCTGATCAACTTTTCTACGGCCAAACGCCATATTGATCTAAATATGGTGAAACCATCAGCAAAATCAACCCGTAAATCCTTCCGTCCATTTTCTTAACGAAAATGCCCTTCCATGCGTGGATTGTTTCACTTCTCTTGGTACTAAAACCTAAAGGTACGTTCTTATACAGCATAATATCCAGCCCTTGGGACTGCTGAAGGCGTTTTACACTTTACTCCCTGGAAGGCCTGTTCAATTGAACACTACCTCGACTTCTCTGGGAAGCATCCAGCCACGCTGCAAGTAATGCGTGAAGACTATGTGTACACAAATATCCACCAGTGTCTATAGCCAGGTACATATTCATACAGTTGAGTGAACTGTAGCAATGCAGTGTGAATTAATTGCCCACTGCGCTCCACAGTGCAACGATGTCATGATCCGCGACAGCGCGTTGACAGCGGAGTCTTGCTGAGGCTCCGGCTCAGACCATTCAGTATTAATTTGGTTCGGCCGAGAATGGAGGTTTTGGGGCCCCCTAGACTACCCTCTCTGGAACTGCACCTAGGGTGGGTATGTGGGAGTCATCACCGACACAGCTAGAAATTACATTTCAAAGAAGACCTTTTGTGGCAGAGTCAGGTAAGTTTGTATTTAATACAAGGAAATTGTTCTCCATTCTCTGAATAACATTGGTGAATGGCCATTAGTCTATCTCAAGGATCAAGTTATTTTCTCTTACATAGTTGCCGTGTAGAGAGTCAGGGGTGTGGTGCGGGGCTTGGCAGTAGCTCCCACGACAGCTGTCTTATTGTTACAAGTTTGACGTATTTCAATTCAAGGAACGTTTTAATATTTCTCATGTGCATGTATAGAGGTACAGACATTATTTCGGACGTTTAAATTTTACTTGAAAATTATTACTGGTGCCGGACTGTTATGGTTTTAATCGACATTCGTCTACGCTTGCCTTGAGAACCGGTTGTGAACTTGTCAAGCAGAACCCTGTGGTCTATTGCTGGGTAACACCCGACCACGAACAACGTTTGTGCAACCGCCGATGATACGCAGTGACCCAAGACGCACTTCAGCTCGCGTAAGTGTCAACAATGGCATCTGTAGTGCGTTATTCTAGGACACAGTTGTTGTCAATGGCCGCCAATGCAACCAGATATACCAGATCTCCGGTGACCTGCTGTGTGAATCTTCTACTTCATCAACTGTGCATCTTCAAGCGTTCGTCTACGAGACGTAAACACCGTGGCGGTCGTAAAGTCGCAAAACAGATCGGGACAATAATTCACTACGCAAGAGTACCGACGTTGCCACAACCAAGTCGAAATGTACAACATTTAATAACTTTACCACTGTATAAACAGGTACAGCGTGATCAAGGCGTACGAGTATGCTACGTTAACGCACAATCTTGTCGGAACAAAACACTCGCCATTGCGGATCATATACTTGAAAACCATCACGATATGATAGCGATATGCGAAACGTGGTTGAAGCCTTCGAGCGACCCCAGTGTGATTACGTTACATTGTACCAAATGGATATTCCACGAAGCTCACGCCTCGCCCTACCGGCAAAGGGGCGGTGTCGCTATTATCCATCAATCCGAAATCGTTTTACACAAACAGCGTTTCGATCGTTTGAACACATCGAGTGCCGGCTGAAAACACCAACGTCATCCATGAGAATTGTTGTCATTTACCGCCCGCCGCCATCAGCGAAAAAGGGCTTGTCAACTACTGTGTTTTTTTAAGAATGGGACCGTGGACCTCTGATTATCATGGGAGATTTGAACTTTCATATTGACAACGCTGCAAATGTTGATGCACGGCGACTGATCAAGTATGTGAATGCCACAGGAATGGTGTTGCATGTTCCCGGGCCAACCCACAGGAAAGGACATGCGTTGGATGTACTCATGACCCGCAGTACGGACGAACATATTGTTCGAAATGTTACCGTTACGGACATGGGCCTTTCTGACCACTTTGCGGTGAGTTTCAACATAGACATTGTTCAACATCGCACTGGTTTGATGAAAATCAGATATCGCAAGTTACGCACCATTGATGCAGTGTCTTTTCGACAAGACATTCCACTGTTCCGCTCGGATGATCTTGACTTGCTGAACGTAGAAGAACTGGTTGATCAGTACGATCATATGCTGGTCAGCTTAGTTGATTCGCATGCGCCTATGCAAAAAAGCATGTCCGATTACGGTAAGATACAGCGTGGTATACCGACGACCTACAGGCTGCGAAACGAGAGAAACGGCAGAGAGAACGATCCTGGAGAAAATCCAAACTAGAGGTGCATAGGCAATTGTACGCTGATCAGTGCAAGAGAGTGAATGCACTACTTACCCAAACAAAATCTGCCTAGTATTCCAACATATAATCCGCGACACAGGCAAGAACCAGCAACGACTGTTCCGAATTGTAAACTGTCTACTGCATCGCAATGTGGGAGTTGTACTCCCTACCCATATGTCAGAAGCTGAAATGGCGAGTATATTTCCAGACTGTTTTTTTTTAAAGATCAGCAACACTTATCCTGAGTTGTCTACCAGCTCTGACATAGCAAATGTTTACAAAAATTTGGATACCAACAACCTATGCTGCACATCGAAGCTGTCTTCCTTCTCCCTACCAACGCCAGGCGAAATCAAGAATATCATCATGGATGCACCCCGTAAATCGTGCGATCTAGACCCAGCTCCTACCTGGCTAGTGAGAGAATCGATCGATGAACTTCTGCCCATTTTGTCGCACATAGTTGTGGCATCTCTGCAGTCGTCCGTTGTTCCAGATAAATACAAGACTGGCTGCATCTCGCCATTAATCAAGAAGGCTGGACTAAATCCAGAATCATTGCAGAAATATCGACCTCTATCGAATCTGGCATTTCTCTCTAAAATAATCGAGCGCGTTGTAGCAAAACAGCTGAATCTCCACATGCAAGAGAACAACTTGCACGACCAATTTCAATCGGCATATCGCCATGATCACTCAACTGAAACGGCTCTGCTTAAAGTACAAGATGACATTCTGTCTGCTGTGTGGCTGTGTTGTGTTGGTTATGCTTGACTTGACCGCCGCTTTCGACACCATTGACCACGGCATTCTATTGAGCAGACTTACTCACATATTCGGTGTCACTGGCGCTGCGCTTGAGTGGTTCATATCTTACTGCCCTTTCGCCTGGTGCAACCCAGTCCTTCCTTTTCTATTCACAGTAGTCTATCAAAAATAATTTTAAGCGAAACGTGTATCAATCAAATCGTGCCATCGTGTACTCATAAAACTCACTATTCGCATTTTAATTGAGACAGAATTGATACAGACAAATCTAACTGCAACTTACCAACCAACACACGTTACATCACGATGTTTGTTGGTGGTAATTCGCTATACTATGTACAAATCATAGGTATATAGCAGTATCGATATGCTGAAGCTCTTAACAAGACAAGTGTAGATTGGAACGGATACGTATGTCTCGTGCGCCTTGCCGTACACTTCCAGTCTTACGTACACGTTTCACAGGCTGAACGCATCTAAACCAAATATACATAAGCCCACGAGCCTCCTGGAAGATCTGAAACACGGCATCTGTAGGTTTGCAAAATCACATATTTTTTATATAATGATCACGATGATTCAATAGGGAAAACTAATCGTACGATTTACTATTTACCTGACGGTTTACGTGATACTTCAAATGTATACGACCGTCGTATTCTTCTTTTGCATTCAGACATAAACTTTGAGTATGAACGAGTACTTAGCGCTGTAGCAAATCCTTATCAGTACTAAAATGTATTAGTTTTAAATAGCTGGCTGATCTGTTCAATCAAACAACATATCGTCTTCTCTGGGAAACATTCAACCACGCTCCAGTTACTTCGTGATGACTATTTGAAAACAAGCATCCACGACTGTCGATAGCCAGGTACTCATTCATGCAGTTGAGGAACGTACGTGTCCATGCCTACACCCACCCATGGAGTATAAAAAACACAGGGAAACCATTGCATTATTTCGAACTTAAATCCATCCTGGTCATAAGAAAGTGTGTAAGGCACACTGGGCGCGACCTTCATAGAACCCGTTCTTCATATGATATGATATGATATGATATGATATGATATGATATGATAGTGACGCACAAACACAACTAAACACTGTTTATCACATCGGTGCAAGCAAACTTTGCTGTCAAAACTGTTGAATTTCCCAAAGGAAATTCAACAGTTTTGACAGCAAATTCGAGATGGCATTAAAACGTCATTAAGATTACAGCGAACACGTCTTCATGTTGAATAAACGATTGGTCTGTTTCAAAATGTGACAACGGTCACGTCTGCATTTTAACAAAAAGGTTTGTTTGGTATTTTATTACGAGAGACGAATCACGTAGAAACCGCACAACAGTCACGGTTGGTTGCTGTATAAAAAGGAAGTCTGTGGGTTTCAACACAGACTCGACGAAGAGATTCTTGTTGCAGAATCAGGTAATTGGTTTTTAACAAAAGGATATGATGTTAAACGGTAACACTAGTGAATGACCAGTATATTATCTCAACAATCTAGTCATTTGCTCTTACAGAGTTGCTTTGTAGAGACAATGCGTGCGAGTGTGCTCTTACTGTTCGCCATCTTGGTGTTGGCGCTTGTAGCGGCTTATGCATCTCACGAAGTAAGTGTCCATTTTAATATCGATGGTTATCCCGGATGTTGCAGTGAATCAACGTAGACAGAAGGGATACTGCTTTTTGGATAATGGATGGATGCTTAGAAATTAACACAAATGATTCCTCTCAATGGTAACTGCAAAAAGCATATATTGCTACTGTAACAACAACAACAACAACAACAACCACAATAACAACCACAGCAACAACAGGTTAAATCGTTATTTTTATTACGCATTTCTCATTCACATTACTTTTGTTCTCGTAACATTTTCGTTTGCTATCGTTGGACTTCTACATACGACTACCACTACGTGATGATACAGTAGTACTTCCGCGTCATGCTGTTACTTGTGTCCCCCGGCTTCGGCCTGGGTGGCTCGACAGGAGGTAGTCGTAGGTGTGCGTGTACATGTGAAAGTCGGTACCGGCCCTCGTCTCGACTCATGTTTCGTGTCGCTATCTGGCGGTAGTCTGAAGAATTTTACCAACTGCGAAGTGTTTCAAGGAAAACGTAATTTCATTGAGAAATACGTGAACAAATAAAATAACTTCCTGTCTGATTGACCTCGTTGCAAACAAGAATTGTAAATACTACACTCAAGCTGTAAAGAACATATGGTTTAACATGCCTCCGGCACATATATTAGTATGCATCAATTTATAATGTACAGTTAATTTTCACATGTAGTCGCACACACAAACACACACACACACATACATACACTTAACTCACACAAGCATTCAAACACACGCGCACGAACACCCACACGCACGCGCACGCACACGAACACGCATACGTACAAAAAGAAATTATGCAAAGTAATTTTCATTGGTAACATATACTGTACTTTTGTTTCTACCTCGTTAGCCGAAATTGGGTTTATTTTAGACTTTTAGACTAGACTATTCATGCTACAAAGCGCTGTAGCATACACCGTGATTAGTTCTGGGGCAGATCAATAGGAAGAGGCGGACGAACCAAGTGTGGCTGTGACTGAAGACAGCGAACACGTGTCCGGTGAGTGCGGAAGTGAGTGTGCGTGTATGTCTTTGTGTGCGTAAGCCAGACAAGTAAGCCATAATGTATTGTCACTTACTAAGACAGGTTTCCCTTTTTTACAATCGATTGTTAAACTGTGTGATATTTTTGTGCACTTCTTCCACGTCATACGTCACTCGATGTCAAATCTTATACGTTTACTTACGTTGTGCGAATGGAACAATATTGTTATGTTTGTTTAAACAGAAAACATTGGTTTTGCAATGTTATCGAATTTATTTTGCTGGATCCATAATGATAATGGTGAATACTCGCTTACAACAATGTGTATCGCGGGTATCACTTACAGTTCTTAAAATTGGGTCGAATAATTAAGAACCGTCGCCTTACTGAGAATACTTTATATCTAGTTTGACAGGTAAGATATGATCAAACATATATAACCAGTTACGATTTACAATTTACTTTCAGACTTAGCCATAAAACAAATAACACAACGTGTTCTTAACTGTCCCACAAGCATACGTAGAATAGCGGGTTAAACAAAATGATTTTACTTTAATGTAGTGGCGTGGAAACGAAATTCATATTGGGGGGATACCGGAGCTTCAGCACCACTGAAACATTTTTCGCCGCCTCGCCGCCGCCTATCTTCACATCTTCCTTCATCTTCTGGCTGTCTCGGTTGGCTCGACTGTGACAGGACAGTTTTCGCCTCTCGACAAAAATACACATTAACCCTCTCGTGGTCAGGGCGCTTGAATCAACCCGACTCCCACTCACGGCCAGAACGCCTGAATACGCCCGAATACAGGGGCACATTTAAACTGGTACCGCGAAACACTGTCATCCAATAACGGCAAATTATTTCGGCAGTTAGCATATAATAATATTGAAGTTTCACTGGTAAGCATCAAAAATGAGAAATGATGGCGATTTCCGTGGCTAAATAGCGCCAACCACCACGCGGTTTTGTAGTCGAACGCAGCGACACACAATTTCCGATCCCTCTTTTACGCCACGCAGTGAATATTTTAATGGTGATTTTCAGCCAATGAGATTAAAGTTTAACATTTGCTGCGGAACACATGGAAGCACCCAGGAATTATTCCAAAACACGCGTCAGCAGGCGATTTCTACGATTAAATGCTAACTTTTGAGCAGTCTATTTTGTTGTAAAGAAGTATTAATGCGCCGCGCAACGAAGCGGGTGGTGTTTTTTTTAGCTATGATGTAATTCTCGACATTGTCATTAAGTCGAACTCCAGTAATTCGGACTTTGATGGGATTTTAGAATCGAGTTTATAACGAACGCTGCCATCAAAGGGGAATGTTTTGCACTATGATTACGCATTTTAAATATAACACCAACTTAATAGTTCAGACGGGATGACGGCTATGATCACAAAGAACGCCATTTTGTATAAAATCTTGAAAATACATGCACTCTGAAAAACTGAAATTATTTCAGTTTTATTTACCATAGACATTTAATTAGTTTTCCATTCTGTAGCATAGTAATTTATGAACATTGTAACCGCTAATTATCACTACGCTTTCTCAGTACTACATGCTCTCTCAGTACTACATGTTCTCTCAATACTACACGCTCTCTCAGTACTACACGCTCTCTCAGTACTACACGCTCTCTCATTACAACACACTCTTTCTGTACTACATGCTCTCTCAGTACTGTACTACATGTTCTCTCAGTACTACATGATCTCTCAGTACTACACGCTCTCTCTGTACTACACGCTCTCTCAGTACTACATGCTGTCTCAGTATTACACGCTCTCTCAGTACTACAGCTCTCTCAGTACTACACGGTCTCTCAGTACTACAGGGTCTCTCAGTACTACACGCTCTCTCAGTACTACATGTTCTCTCAGTACTACATGCTCTCTCAATACTACATGCTCACTCAGTACTACATGTTCTCTCAGTACTAGATGCTAACTCAGTACTACATGTTCTCTCAGTACTACATGTTCTCTCAGTACTACATGTTCTCTAAGTACTAGATGCTCACTCAGTACTACATGCTCTCTCAGTACTACATGCTCTCTCAGTACAACATGTTCTCTCAGTACTACACGCTCTCTCAGCATTACACGCTCTCTCAGTACTACACGCTCTCTCAGTATTACACGCTCTCTCAGTACTGCAAGCTGTCTAAGTACTACATGCTCTCTCAGTACTGCACGCTCTCTCAGTACTACACGCTCTCTCAGTACTACATGCTCTCTCACTACTACATGTTCTCTCAGTACTACACGCTCTCTCAGTACTACATGTTCTCTCAGTACTACACACTCTCTCAGTACTACATGCTCTATCAGTACTACACGCTCTCTCGGTACTAAACGCTCTCTCAGTACTACATGCTATCTCAGTACTACACGCTCTATCAGTACTACACGCTCCCTCAGTACTACGTGTTCTCTCAGTACTACACGCTCTCTCAGTACTACACGTTCTCTCAGTACTACACGTTCTCTCAGTACTACACGCTCTCTCAGTACTACATGCTATCTCAGTACTACATGCTCTAGCAGTACTACACGTTCTCTCAGTACTACACGCTCTCTCAGTACTACACGCTCTCTCAGTACTACATGCTATCTCAGTACTACACGCTCTCTCAGTACTACACGCTCTCTCACTAGTACATGTTCTCTCAGTACTACACGCTCTCTCAGTACTACACGCTCTCCCAGTACTACAAGCTCTCTCAGTACTACACGCTCTCTCAGTACTACACGCTTTCTCAGTACTACACGCTCTCTCAGTACTACATGCTCTCTCACTACTACATGTTCTCTCAGTACTACACGCTCTCTCAGTACTACATGCTCTATCAGTACTACACGCTCTCTCGGTACTAAACGCTCTCTCAGTACTACATGCTATCTCAGTACTACATGCTCTCTCAGTACTACACGCTCCCTCAGTACTACGTTTTCTCTCAGTACTACACGCTCTCTCAGTACTACATGCACTATCAGTACTACACGTTCTCTCAGTACTACACGCTCTCTCAGTACTACATGCTATCTCGGTACTACATGCTCTAGCAGCACTATACGTTCTCTCAGTACTACACGCTCTCTCAGTACTACATGCTATCTCAGTACTACACGCTCTCTCAGTACTACACGCTCTCTCAGTACTACATGTTCTCTCAATACTACACGCTCTCTCAGTACTACACGCTCTCTCAGAACTACATGCTCTCTCAGTACTACACGCTCTCTCAGTATTACATGCTATCTCAGTACTACACGCTCTCTCAGCACTACATGCTCTCTCAGTACTACATGCTCTCTAAATACTACACGCTCTCTCAGTACTACATGCTCTCTTAGTACTACATGCTCTCTCGGTAATACCTGCTTTCTCAGTACTAATAATAATAATAACAAGATAACTTCTATTGCGCCTAAATCCTTGGAAACCAAGCTCAGAGGCGCATCAAAACAAAAGGGTTGGTCAATCTCAAAATCCATAAGTAGTTTTTCAGTTGTCAACAGATGGGTCAGGGCGCTAGGGAGCTACGGTGGATAAGCAAGGTTGTAAAGATATGTTTTTAAATGACGACGGAATTTTGTAATATTTTCAACTGATCTAACACTAAGAGGAAGCATATTCCAAAGAGTTGGTGCAGCAACAGAAAAAGCCCTAGTTCCAATGTTAGTGTTGACTCTAGGAACAAAAAGTAGGTCAGAACTAGATGATCGAAGCTGGATAGATTTTCTTACAGGAGTAAGCAATAAATGCAAATAAGATGGTTGTTTATTGGACAGTGCCTGGTATGTAATGGTACATATCTTAAATATTATACGATATCGTACAGGAAGCCAATGCAAAGACTTCAAAAGTGGCACAGAGCGAGAAAAACGAGGAGATCTTGTAACTACTCTTGCTAGACAATTTTGGACACGCTGAAGTTTTGTGATATCCTTGCTAGCGATATTATAAAGGAGGGAATTGCAATAGTCAAGTCTGCTGCTAACAAGCGCTGTTGCAATAGTCTTAGCAACAGAAAATGACATATACCGGCGAATACGGCGAAGTTCACGAATATGATAAAAACAGCAGCGACATGTTAGAGATATATGTTGTCGAACTACTACACGCTCTCTCAGTACTACATGCTCTCCAGAACCCCAAATGAAGGAATAGAATGAATTAACTACTATTTTGTTGGAACTGAATGCGCAGTCAAAAGTAATACTAGAGTGGATCCCTGCACAGTGGATCCATGCACACTGCGGAATCAGAGGAAACGAAACACCTGACAGGCTTGCAAAACAAAAGGTAACTGGAATAAAACAGGTGTGTCATACAGTGATGAAATGACTACCACCAAGACCCTGACAGAGAGAAAATGGCGCCAACAGCACACCAAGAACACAAGACTGACAGATACTACCATCTCAGCAGAGCTGAACTGTTTCTGTTAAGTCTCCGAAGATGGTACAACAGAATGAAAGCACATTTCTACAGCAAAATGAAGATTATCTAGTCCGATATGTGCTCGTGTGAAAACGCACCGAAGACCAGTGAGCACCTACTCGTACACAGTCCCGTACAAGATATCTGGCGATCTCGAGGCACGGAGGTGGACATAAGTGTGAAGGCAACATACGTTCCTGTGTAGGTGATCGATGAAGGAGAAGAATGAGAAGGTCATATTCGTATTGCCCGCTGAAAGCTCTTTACACTTAACTCCCTCACATATCTGTTCCATCGAACACCATCTCGACTTCTCTGGAAAGCTTTCAGCCACGCTGCAATTAATGCGCAAAGACTATTCGTACACAAATATCCACCACTGCATATAGCCTAATACTCATTCAATGAATTGGAGCAACGTAGGATGGACGAACTAACGCAATGTTCGAAATGTCAGCAAGAAGACTCTCACACTCACACACACTTTCACACATATAAACACATACCCACACACCCACACACCCACACACCCACACACCCACACACCCACACACCCACACACCCACACACCCACACACCCACACACCCACACACCCACACACCCACACACTGGCACTGTTTGCTTGAAATTATATTTACTGAGATTGGGCAAATGTTTTAATTGATATACTTCTTCTAACCCATACATGGTTTGTAATTGTATATTTTGCAAATCTTGTGTTGTAATTGTTGTTGTTGTTGTTGTTGTTTTTGTTGAAATAAACTAATTTGTATTGCGATAATAAAACTCTTAAACACTACGCCACCGCGCTCAGCACTTCAAGTAAACGAATAACTTGATGGTATGTTTGAGGAATGACGTGCGTGAGGTCGACGTATGAGGTGTGAGGTGTGTGAGGTGTCATGTGTGTGAAGTGTGACGTATGTGGGTTGCGACGTGTGTGCGACTTGACGTATGTGACGTATGACATGAGGTGTATGAGAACGCTATATCTTTCTTTCTTTCTCAAGGAAGTTACCTTCCTGTGCGTTTTGTCGGTACATTTTCAAAGCCAGCATTGCCGAGCATTGAGATGCCGATTACTGAATCGATACCCGATTACATTTATTACTTTTTATAAGTGATTATGATGTTAAGTTAGCTAAACCCTGATAGAAATATGTATCCAGCTTCCAGGTGGTGACGCACCCGTCACTTCGGGTTGAAGAATAATTGTGACATTAATAATGGCGTGATTTTTTGCGACAGTTTCTCGATTACCCCTTCCAACAGGTCGAACGTATTGTCACCCACAACAGACATAATAGACCAAATTCAGCGATGTGTTTGTGGCCGCAAGATGGAGATGGGTGGTTGATCCTAATACATGTGGGAGATGTGAGGTTGAGACCCTAACACGTCTTCTCTCGTGAGGTATCGAGTCGACAAAGTTGTGCTGTAGACGAATAACGCCGTATGTAGTATTCACAGATATATTTAATATGTCAAATGTTCCGATCTTTAAAGCAGATGTTATCGATTTTCTTTAAAACGATGCATAATACGTGTCCTAATTATGCATGTTCGCAGCTTATTCAACTAATCGTTCCACTACAATATTTTTATATGTAATATACGTTCACATATAATTTGCAACACATCATTTTTGGCGGAATACGTTTTATTATCACTGATTCACTGACTACATATAATGTCGTACATTGTTTCAAGATAGCTCACCGTGGTACAAGAAATCATGCCATGTAGCAAGTTCCCGGCAATAGCTCAAGTAGGTAAGGAGTAATTACGTGTACAGTTTCTATGTTTCCATTCCTTGTCATGTTTCCAAGATCGCACTAAATTATAACCGCGCCATGAGGCGGGGAGATAAATTTATATATATATATATATATATATATATCGACGGGAGAACTATAACTGGTCAGGAGATTCAATGAGAAAGAGTCAGTTACAGTCAAGTGATAACGTTCGTTGACACCGCCTGGCTGTCGTCTGCTGGCTTTGTGGCGACACTTGACGGATAAGTGTGGCGAACCACATGAGCCACCTGGCGAGCGCTCCCTCTACCGAGACACGCATTTGACGCGTTTGTTCCAGCCTTTGTCCCAGCATTTGCATATGCCCCCGCGGTCACTTTCCACCTGGCACCAGCGCCATTTATTATTGCGCCAGACGTAAGCTCCGCACGCTCTGTTCCCTTTGCTTTTGCAACCATACGATGTCCACTTGGCGTAGCCTGAGTTCCAGTACCAGCAGTAACAACCACCCCAGCTACGAGAAGATCCTCGACCTTTCGACGGACCCTTCGCACCAGAGTGAGTAGGTGGTGGTGGAGGTTTCGAAGCTGCAACACGTACGTCTTACAATTTGAAAAACGCCGCTGTACATTATATATCGTGCTTCGACAACAATATGAATTTAGATACAAAAGTTTGATTAATGAAATGTAATGTAAAATTAAGACGGATTTTTCAAAACATTTTACATTTCTACAATGTGGCAGTTGTAACATGGTTGTCATTATTAACGTATTGTTAACACAAATTTTGTGTGTGTGTGTGTGTGTGTTTGTGTGTGTGTGTGTGTTTGTGTGTGTATGTGTGTTTGTGTGTTTGTGTGTTTGTGTGTAGGTGTGTGTGTGTGTGTGTGTGTGTGTGTGTGTGTGTGTGTGTGTGTGTGTGTGTGTGTGTGTGTGTGTGTGTGTGTGTGTGTGTGTGTGTGTGTGTGTGTGTGTGTGTGTGTGTGTGTGTGTGTGTGTGTGTGTGTGTGTGTGTGTGTGTGTGTGTGTGTGTGTGTGTGTGTGTGTGTGTGTGTGTGTGTGTGTGTGTGTGTGTGTGTGTGTGTGTGTGTGTGTAGGTGTGTGTGTGTGTGCGTGCGTGCAATTTTTAAACAAATAAAACCGTACAATACCTCTCATGGCACGAACGACATCAACTGTAAAGAAGGAAGCACATCTACGTTAGTGACTTGACATCCTGTCTTACTTACCCAGATAGAAATCAAAGTAAAATATAAAAGGTGTAAACGTAAGTTCTTATATAGCGCAGTATTCAGTCCCCAGGACTGTTCAAAGCGCTTTACACTTTTCTCCCTGGCAGACCTGTTCAATCGAACACCATCTCCACTTCTCTGGGAAGCATTCAGCATGCTGCAATTAACGCGCGAAGACTATTCGCACACAAATATCCACCACTGTCATTAACCAGGTACTCATTCTTAAAGCTGAGTGAACTGACGCAATGTAGAGTAAACGAACTTGCCCATGGTTCGACACCGCCGCACAGGATTCAAAAGTAATGCGCTAATTACGACTGCACTATTTTCTGAGAGTATAATGTGAACAAAATCCAAACAAATGAAAAGTGTACATTTCAATACAGCACCCGTAGACACTGATACACTGTTAAACAAATAGCAATTACATAATTAAAATACTCGACTCAATTAAGATACCAAATAACAAATTGGAGCACACGCACATATACATGGACCACACATTACACACAAACAAACACACACACACACACACACACACACACACACACACACACACACACACACACACACACACACACACACACACACACACACACACACACACTCACCGGACATGTCTTCGCTGTCTTCATTCACTGACACGCTTGGCTCGTCCGCTTCTTCCTGTTGATCAGCCCCATAATTAATTACGTTCATTATTGAATGTATAACTGTGTGGTATGTACAATCTAAAAACATGAATTTCTGCTAACGGCATTGAAACGAAAATATAGTATCTTAACCAACAAAAATTGTGTTGCATATATTTGTGTTTGTGTGTGCGTGTATGCGTGTACGTATGTCATGTATTATCAATTGTAAGACGACTAACGCTAGATGGCGACATGGTACAAAACAACATTAATCGAGACGATTGCCGGTGCCGACTTCTACGACAATTTGCTGTCGAGCCACCCAGACCGCGGCCGGGGGACACCACTGACAACACTACGAAGAACGACTACCGTGTCGCCGTGTAGTGGTAGTATTCACTCATAATGAACGAAATGTTACGAGAAAAAACTTGAATTTAATGAAAAATACATAATAAGAATAACAATTTAACTTCTTTTTACATTCACAAAGCTAGTATTCTGTATATATGTGTGAGAGAGATTCCCTGTGATGCTTTCTAGAAAATAATATGTTGTCTTCGATTGCGCTAATTATCATTAAGCAGTGTCCCTTCTGTCTACAGTTGCCCAGTACACAACGTCAAAGGCGAAATCACCAGCAATATTGACGTGGACGCTTACTTCGTCACCTGCGTGAGCCGCTACAAACGACAACGCCAGGAAGAGCAAGAGGACACTCGCACGCATTGTCTCTACACGGCAACTCTGTAAGAGAAAATAACTACAGTAGTTGAAACATACGTAACTGTCATTCAACAGTACTTTTCAATGCTTGGAGAACAACTTTTAACATAATCGTCTTTTATTAAAAGCAAAAGCCAAACCCACTTACCTGATTCTGCAACAAGAAGGTCTTCGTTCAGATGTCGAGTCTTGCTCTGTCTGTGTTGAATCACATATACCCCCTCTTTATATAGCAACCAACCCTAGCTGTCATGCAGTGTCTACGTCATCCAGGCTGTCCTGGATCAAAACGCCGAAGGAAACTTTTTGTCAGTAGCAAACATGACCGTTGTTAAGGTGTCAAACCAACCATACATTACTTCAGCGTGAAAACATGTTCTCTTTTACTTGAATGATTTTTTATCCCGATTTTTCCACAAAACAATTGTGCGTTTTTAGTTAAGTGTGTTCGTCACCACCATCTTGTCGTACGGAGGCCGAGTCCCGTGAATGCCGCTCACAATATGCCCTACACAGTTTCTTATTTTCAGGGACCATTATTCTAAAAGCAGACGCGCATAGTTATTGTGAGACATTCACCAGAAAGCACCCAAAAGACGTTGCGTTCGTTTTATCGGAAAACTATTATCGGCTACAAGGAATGTCGTAATTGGCAACAGCAGAAAGTAAATGGTCATGTAAATTGGTCTAAGATCCAAATACTGTACCTGTAGTTTAACCGCTGGGTTTCTTGCGACGTGTTTGGGTGTAAGCTTGGGCGTGTTCAATCACACTCTGCCTTTACACAATGGTGGATATTTGTGTTCGAATAGTCTTCGCGCAGTAATTGCAGCGTGGCTGTATGCTTGAAAGAAAAGTAGAGATGGTGTTCGATTAAGCAGATTTGCCAGAGAGTAAAGTGTATAGCGCTTTGAGCAGTGCGATTGAAAATAGAGAATATAACGGGCCGAGATCCGTGAAGTATCAGGTAAATCATAATGTAATTTGTAAATCGACACGTTTACACGTCGCTGGTAGCTACTTTACGTGTTTATACGTCGCTGGTAGCTACTTTATGCGTGTAGCTTTTGCTTTTTAATTATGTTGTATATTACGTGGGTGAGGAAGAAGGCAAAGTGGAGGGAAAGAGAGGAAGGGGAAGAACAAGGAGACGATGGGAGCAGGACATCAGCGACTGGTTGGAAGACGACATCGTGAGAGCAGGGAGACAAACGGCAGACAGAGTAGCGTATCGTGGGATCATCTGGGCAGCTACGTCTCGCAGAGATATGCTGAACTGAAGAAGAAGAAGAAGAGGAAGTACATTTACTTTACTTCGCTTTATTATTCACATTATTTGAGTGCTAAATATACTTTTGATTGAATTGAATTGATAAAATTGTGTAATCAAATATAGCTCTCGATGAGCACAATTTGCGTATCATTTATTTATGTCATCATGCACCAGAAATATAATTAATTACTGAGCACTATGTATTCTCAGATAAACATGATGGTTATTGTTCACTACCGATCTACTCTGGTGTGTGTGGTTTGTTTGTTTGTGTGTGTGTGTGTGTGTGTGTGTGCGCGCGCGTGGGGGGTGCGAGCGTGCGTGCGTGCGTGCGAGCGTGCGTGCGTGCGTGTATCTATGTATTAGCGGCTGGGTCTTTCCATGCGCTTCACGAACATAATATATCTAACTAACGCGTTAACTAAAAACGCAAACACCAGGCACGAAGGAATATATTTAACTTCTTTCTTGAAATGTTCTTTCTTCTCAAACTAACATAACGTATATATTTTTACTTAAACACCAGGTGGTCCTCTCTGTGGGGAGTACTTCACCTTTTGCGTTGCAAAAACACAACCACGGTTTGCCGGCGGGACGCAATTCGTCGTTTATTTTTTTCACCAAACTGGTTCGCCGGAATTTGACAACGCTGCACTAGCGTGTTTGTTGTTGAGGTGGTTCAGGACAGATAAACTGATGTACATCAAATTAACGTATCAATCGATATCCGCGAATACGATACCACTCGAAACACAAGAAAAGGGAAAAGTTAAAGGTAAGTTACTGTAGAGCATTATTACTCTTAGCCGGTCCATACTATATGGCTCGTCCATTGTTTTCTTTTGCATTTCCTACGCCAATCTTAACTATGCATTTCGCCTGGCAATGTTACATATGTATTTTGCGTGGTATCATCGCTGACTCACATCGCTGACTCACATCGCTGACTCACATCGCTGACTCACATCGCTGACACAGTGTTCCTTTTCATGACATTAGCCAATCACTAAATGTGCAGTATAATGAAAACAACAGACCACTATGTTTTGGAAACGTTGTTGCTGTTTGAGGCCAACATATCTAGTTGTCAGTTCACTGTTGCATGACATTTTCAAGTAATTGAAAAGTAATAATAATACTAAGGTGGCTTCTGTTGCGCCTAAGTCCTCGGAAAACAAGCTCAGAGGCGCATCAATACAAAAGGGTTAGTCAATTTCAAAAATCAATAAGCCATATTAAAGTCGTCAACAGATGGATCGATACGCCAGGGAGCTAAGGGGGATACGCAAGTTTATAAAGGTACGATTTTAATGACGGCGAAATTGTTTAATATATTTAACTGATATTATACAATTAGGAATGATCTTAATTATTATAATCTAACTATCGGGCACATACTAACATGATTTATATCATAAGCGTAATGTATTGACTTCTCATTAATGATCTTCACCAATTGTAGATTGATGTCAGTATATTAAAGTATTAAGTTTAATGTAACATCGGTGTGTTTCGCGGGGTATCATTTATGTTTTAAACAAAATGTTTCTTCTTTGAATTTTCAATAATGCAAATTTTCAATAACCATTGGAACTGACATTACACTGGGAAACATATGTGGACGTTGAAGCTGGTTAATGTGAGCTCTTCATAGGTCTGCTCTAGCAGGTATTCACTAACGACATAGCGAACCTTGGTGAACACTCAAGGAAATGGATGGAAGCGTGCTATGGGAAATTCGATGCTATTGCGAAACCATGTTTTTCTATTTACTCCTAAATAACAGCATTGCTTTATGCACAACATAAGGATGATTTGTGTTTGTTCGTGCGTGCGTGCGTGCGTGCGTGCGTGCGTGCGTGCGTGCGTGTGGTCGATCACGAAAATCCACACATTTGTGATTTGATGGCTTTTAGGTGTTGTTTTAATCTATTATTAATATGATGAAGATTTGAAGAAACAAACATAGGTAAATTAATTAATAAATTCAGGCTATATGTGCCAGTGAGAGGTGTTTCGTGATAAACGCGAAGCACGAAAAAATTCAACATGCCGTGTCTCTATGGTGTTAATCAGTTCGTATTTGTGGTGTTCTCTTGTGCATAGAAAACCTAAACGTTCATGTGAAATATCAATTCATCAGTAGTAAAAGCAAAGTTTAATTGTCTTCTTGTTGATTGTGCTGATATTTTCTGTTTGCTGTTTTTGCACGTCAAATGTCATACGGTGTGAACTTTGGTATTACCTACCACGTTAAAAGTTACACTTTATACTTGTGTTTTGCACAAAATAGTACTGGTATTTATTACAAAATAGAACGGGATGTTTTTCAAAGAAATTGGATTTGTGTTGTGCTATTATCAATTGTATGGATATCACTTATATTTCTATAATGAGATACCCAAAAGTCGCTAATAACATATTTTGCGCTCTCCAAACAAGTTACTCCTAGTAGAACACAGCCGAAAAACTCGTGGGGAGCACGATCATTTATAATATCCGCAGCAAAGATCTGGAATGCGCTTCCAAACAATGTTAGAGCTACTACAACAATCAACACATTAAAACAGCCTTGAAAAGCCACCTCTTTAAAATATACTTAAAATACGTCATACTGTGGACATGTGGATATTTCCTAGACATTGTATAATGCTGATCTTATACTATTTATGAACATAATTTTATTGTATTTATTATTTATTATATTACTTATAATATCGTAACATTTATTATTTATACTATATATATAGATTTTTAGAAAGGTTGTGTTAACGAGCCTACATTAAATTGATAACGATATTTGTATTGATTTTATTATGTTTAAATAATTATACTTTTTTTTTAATTTCTAGAATGTTGCTCTCAGTACTACATGCTCTCTCAGTACTACATGTTCTCTCAGTACTACATGCTATCTATCAGTACTACATGCTCTCTCGGTACTACATGCTCTCTCAGTACTACATGGTATGTCAGTACTACATGCTCTCTCAGTACTACATTCTCTCTCAGTACTACATGGTATGTCAGTACTACATGCTCTCTCGGTACTACATGCTCTCTCAGTACTACATGGTATGTCAGTACTACATGCTCTCTCAGTACTACATTCTCTCTCAGTACTACAGGGTATGTCAGTACTACATGCTCTCTCAGTACTACATGTTCTCTCAGTACTACATGTTCTCTCAGTACTACATGCTATCTATCAGTACTACATGCTCTCTCGGTACTACATGGTATGTCAGTACTACATGTTCTCTCAGCACTACATGCTCTCTCAGTACTACATGCTCGCTCTGTACTACATGTTCTCTCAGCACTACATGCTCTCTCAGTACTACAAGTTCTCTCAGTACTAATCATGCTCTCTCTCAGTACCTCAGTACTACATGCTCTCTCAGTACTACATGTTTTCTTAGTACTACATGCTCTCTCATTACTGCACGGTCTCACAGTACCTCATGCTCTCTCAGTACTACATGTTTTCTCAGTATTACATGCTCTCTCAATACTACACATGCTTTCTCTCAGTACCTCAGTACTACATGCTTTTTCAGTACTACAAGTTCTCTCAGTACTACATGCTCTCTCAATATTACATGCTCTCAAAGTACTATTTGTTCTCTCAGTACTACATGCTCTCTCAGTACTACATGCTCTCTCAGTACTACATGCTCTCTCAGTTCAACATGCTCTCTCAGTACTACATGCTCTCCCAGTACTACTTTCTCTCTCAGTACAACATTTTCTTTCAGTACGACATGCTCTCTCATACTACATGCACTCTCAGTACTACATGTTCTCTCAGTACTACATGCTCTTTCAGTACTACATGCTCTCTCAGTACTACCTGCTATCTCAGTACTACATGCTCTCTCACTACTACATGCTCTCTCAGTACTACATGCTCTCTCAGTACTACATGCTCTCGCAGTACTACATGCTCTCTCAGTTCTACATGCTCTCTCAGTACTACATGCTCTCTCAGTACTACATGCTCTCTCAGTACTATATGCTCTCACAGTACTACATGTTCTCTCAGTACTACATGCTCTCTCAGTACTACATGTTCTCTCAGTACTACATGCTCTTTCAGTACTACATGCCCTCTCAGTACTACCTGCTCTCTCAGTACTACATGCTCTCTCACTACTACATGCTCTCTCAGTACTACATGCTCTCTCAGTACTACATGCTCTCGCAGTACTACTTGCTCTCTCAGTACTACATGCCCTCCAGAACCCCAAGTGAAGGAATTGAATGAATTGACTACTACTTTGTTGGAACTGAATGCGCAGTCAAAAGTAATACTAGAGTGGGTCCCTGCACAGTGGATCCATGCACACTGAGGAATCAGAGGAAATGAAACACCTGACAGGCTTGCAAAACAAAAGGTAACTGGAACAAAACAGTGATGACATAGTCATCACCACCAAGACCCTGACAGAGAGAAAATGGCGCCAACAGCACACCAAGAACACCAGATTGACAGGTACTACCATCTCAGCAGAGCTGAACTGGTTGTGTTCAGACTCCGAAGAGGGCACAACAGAATGAAAGCACATTTCTACAGCAAAATGAAGATCATCCAGTCCGATATGTGCTTGTGTGAAAACGCACCGAAGACCAGTGAGCACCTACTCGAACACTGTCCCGTACAAGATATCTGGCGATCTCGAAGCACGGAGGTCGGCATAAGTGTGAAGGCAACATACGTTCCTGTGTAGGTGATCGATGAAGGAGAAGAATGAGAAGGTCATATTCGTATTGCCCGCTGAAAGCTCTTTACACTTAACTCCCTCACATATATGTTCCATCGAACGCCATCTCGACTTCTCTGGAAAGCTTTCAGCCACGCTGCAATTAATGCGCAAAGACTATTCGTACACAAATATCCACCACTGTGTATAGCCTAGTACTCATTCAGTGAATTGGAGCAACGTAGAACGGACGAACTAACGCAATGATCGAAATGTCAGCAAGAAGATTCTCACACTCACACACACTTTCACACACATAGACACATACCCACACACCCACACACCCAAACACCCACACACCCACACACCCACACACCCACACACCCACACACCCACACACCCACACACCCACACACCCACACACCCACACATCCACACACCCACACATACACACACCCACACATACACACACCCACACACCCACACACCCACACACCCACACACCCACACACCCACACACCCACACATACACATACACGCGCGCGCACGCACTCGCGCATTCACGCACTCACGCACTCACGCACTCACGCACTCACGCACTCACGCACTCACGCACTCACGCACTCACGCACCGCACACCGCACACCGCACACCGCTCACCGCACACCGCACACCGCACACGCGCACGCGCACGCGCACGCACACCCACACACAACCACACACGCACACACACACACACACACACACATATACACACACATCGCACACCGCGCACACGTACGTACATGCGTAATCTACACGGCGTATCTAAATGCAGGCATCTGTCAAAGTGACGATAAACTAGTCTAAAATAACATTTCATTATTCATCTCAAACTATAAAATTTATTTTGAAATCATCCATGTTGTATACTGGCACTGTTTGCTTGAAATGTTATTTACTGTGATTGGGCAAATGTTTTAATTGATACACTTCTTCTAACCCACACATGGTTTGTAATTGTATATTTTGCAAATCTTGTGTTGTAATTGTTGTTGTTGTTGTTGTTTTTGTTGAAATAAACTAATTTGTATTGCGATAATAAAACTCTTAAACACTACGCCACCGCGTTCAGCGCTTCTAGTAAACGAATAACTTGATGGTATACATGTATGTGTGAGGAATGACGTGCGTGAGGTCGACGTATGAGGTGTGAGGTGTGTGAGGTCGACGTATGAGGTGTGACGAGTGTGAAGTGTCATGTGTGTGAAGTGTGACGTATGTGGGGTGCGACATGTGTGCGACTTGACGTATGTGAGGTATGACGTGAGGTGTATGAGAACGCTATATCTTTCTTTCTTTCTCAAGGAAGTTACCTTCCTGTGCGTTTTGTCGGTACATTTCCAAAGCCAGCATTGCCGAGCATTGAGATGCCGATTACTGAATCGATACCCGGCTACATTTATTACTCTCTGTCTGATTGGAGATCTCGTACATTGAAACAACGGGCTGCAACCTGATGTGCAATGGTGCGTTTTGTAAGTGATTATGATGTTAAGTTAGCTAAACCCTGATAGAAATATGTATCCAGCTTCCAAGTGGTGACACATACGTCACTTCCGGTTGAAGAATAATTGTGACATTAATAATGGAGTGATTTTTTGCGACAGTTTCTCGATTACCCCTTCCAACAGGTCGAACGTATTGTCACCCACAACAGACATAATAGACCAAATTCAGCGATGTGTTTGTGGCCGCAAGATGGAGATGGGTGGTTGATCCTAATACATGTGGGAGATGTGAGGTTGAGACCCTAACACGTCTTCTCTCGTGAGGTATCGAGTCGACAAAGTTGTGCTGTAGACGAATAACGCCGTATGTAGTATTCACAGATATATTTAATATGTCAAATGTTCCGATCTTTAAAGCAGATGTTATCGATTTTCTTTAAAACGATGCATAATACGTGTCCTAATTATGCATGTTCGCAGCTTATTCAACTAATCGTTCCACTACAATATTTTTATATGTAATATACGTTCACATATAATTTCCAACACATCATTTTTGGCGGAATACGTTTTATTATCACTGATTCACTGACTACATATAATGTCGTACATTGTTTCAAGATAGCTCACCGTGGTACAAGAAATCATGCCATGTAGCAAGTTGCCGGCAATAGCTCAAGTAGGTAAGGAGTAATTACGTGTACAGTTTCTATGTTTCCATTCCTTGTCATGTTTCCAAGATCGCACTACATTATAACCGCGCCATGAGGCGGGGAGATAAATTTATATATATATATATATATATATCGACGGGAGAACTATAACTGGTCAGGAGATTCAATGAGAAAGAGTCAGTTACAGTCAAGTGATAACGTTCGTTGACACCGCCTGGCTGTCGTCTGCTGGCTTTGTGGCGACACTTGACGGATAAGTGTGGCGAACCACATGAGCCACCTGGCGAGCGCTCCCTCTACCGAGACACGCATTTGACGCGTTTGTTCCAGCCTTTGTCCCAGCATTTGCATATGCCCCCGCGGTCACTTTCCACCTGGCACCAGCGCCATTTATTATTGCGCCAGACGTAAGCTCCGCACGCTCTGTTCCCTTTGCTTTTGCAACCATACGATGTCCACTTGGCGTAGCCTGAGTTCCAGTACCAGCAGTAACAACCACCCCAGCTACGAGAAGATCCTCGACCTTTCGACGGACCCTTCGCACCAGAGTGAGTAGGTGGTGGTGGAGGTTTCGAAGCTGCAACACGTAAGTCTTACAATTTGAAAAAAGCCGCTGTACATTATATATCGTGCTTCGACAACAATTTGAATTTAGATACAAAAGTTTGATTAATGAAATGTAATGTAAAATTAAGACGGATTTTTCAAAACATTTTACATTTCTACAATGTGGCAGTTGTAACATAGTTGTCATTATTAACGTATTGTTAACACAAATTGTGTGTGTGTGTGTGTGTGTGTGTGTGTGTGTGTGTGTGTGTGTGTGTGTGTGTGTGTGTGTGTGTGTGTGTGTGTGTGTGTGTGTGTGTGTGTGTGTGTGTGTGTGTGTGTGTGTGTGTGTGTGTGTGTGTGTGTGTGTGTGTGTGTGTGTGTGTGTGTGTGTGTGTGTGTTTGTGTGTGTATGTGTGTTTGTGTGTGTTTGTGTGTAGGTGTGTAGGTGTGTGTGTGTATGTGTGTGTATGTGTGTGTGTGTGCGTGCGTGCGTGCGTATGTGTGTGTGTGGTGTATTTAAACAAATAAAACCGTACAATACCTCTCATGGCACGAACGACATCAACTGTAAAGAAGGAAGCACATCTACGTTAGTGACTTGACATCCTGTCTTACTTACCCAGATAGAAATCAAAGTAAAATATAAAAGGTGTAAACGTAAGTTCTTATATAGCGCAGTATTCAGTCCCCAGGACTGTTCAAAGCGCTTTACACTTTTCTCCCTGGCAGACCTGTTCAATCGAACACCATCTCCACTTCTCTGGGAAGCATTCAGCATGCTGCAATTAACGCGCGAAGACTATTCGCACACAAATATCCACCACTGTCATTAACCAGGTACTCATTCATATAGCTGAGTGAACTGACGCAATGTAGAGTAAACGAACTTGCCCATGGTTCGACACCGCCGCACAGGATTCAAAAGTAATGCGCTAATTATGACTGCACTATTTTCTGAGAGTATAATGTGAACAAAATCCAAAAAAATTAAAAGTGTACATTTCAATACAGCACCCGTAGACACTGATACACTGTTAAACAAATAACAATTACATAATTAAAATACTCGACTCAATTAAGATACCAAATAACAAATTGGAGCACACGCACATATACATGGACCACACATTACACACAAACACACACACACACACACTCACCGGACATGTCTTCGCTGTCTTCATTCACTGACACGCTTGGTTCGTCCGCTTCTTCCTGTTGATCAGCCCCATAATTAATTACGTTCATTATTGAATGTATAACTGTGTGGTATGTACAATCTAAAAACATGAATTTCTGCTAACGGCATTGAAACGAAAATATAGTATCTTAACCAACAAAAATTGTGTTGCATATATTTGTGTTTGTGTGTGCGTGTATGCGTGTACGTATGTCATGTATTATTAATTGTAAGACGACTAACGCTAGATGGCGAAATGGTACAAAACAACATTAATCGAGACGATTGCCGGTGCCGACTTCTACGACAATTTGCTGTCGAGCCACCCAGACCGCGGCCGGGGGACACCAGTGACAACACTACGAAGAACGACTACCGTGTCGCCGTGTAGTGGTAATATTCACTCATAATGAACGAAATGTTACGAGAAAAAACTTGAATTTAATGAAAAATACATAATAAGAATAACAATTTAACTTCTTTTTACATTCACAAAGCTAGTATTCTGTATATATGTGTGAGAGAGATTCCCTGTGATGCTTTCTAGAAAATAATATGTTGTCTTCGATTGCGCTAATTATCATTAAGCAGTGTCCCTTCTGTCTACAGTTGCCCAGTACACAACGTCAAAGGCGAAATCACCAGCAATATTGACGTGGACGCTTACTTCGTCACCTGCGTGAGCCGCTACAAACGACAACGCCAGGAAGAGCAAGAGGACACTCGCACGCATTGTCTCTACACGGCAACTCTGTAAGAGAAAATAACTACAGTAGTTGAAACATACGTAACTGTCATTCAACAGTACTTTTCAATGCTTGGAGAACAACTTTTAACATAATCGTCTTTTATTAAAAGCAAAAGCCAAACCCACTTACCTGATTCTGCAACAAGAAGGTCTTCGTTCAGATGTCGAGTCTTGCTCTGTCGGTGTTGAATCACATATACCCCCTCTTTATATAGCAACCAACCCTAGCTGTCATGCAGTGTCTACGTCATCCAGGCTGTCCTGGATCAAAACGCCGAAGGAAACTTTTTGTCAGTAGCAAACATGACCGTTATTAAGGTGTCAAACCAACCATACATTACTTCAGCGTGAAAACATGTTCTCTTTTACTTGAATGATTTTTTATCCCGATTTTTCCACAAAACAATTGTGCGTTTTTAGTTAAGTGTGTTCGTCACCACCATCTTGTCGTACGGAGGCCGAGTCCCGTGAATGCCGCTCACAATATGCCCTACACAGTTTCTTATTTTCAGGGACCATTATTCTAAAAGCAGACGCGCATAGTTATTGTGAGACATTCACCAGAAAGCACCCAAAAGACGTTGCGTTCGTTTTATCGGAAAACTATTATCGGCTACAAGGAATGTCATAATTGGCAACAGCAGAAAGTAAATGGTCATGTAAATTGGTCTAAGATCCAAATACTGTACCTGTAGTTTAACCGCTGGGTTTCTTGCGACGTGTTTGGGTGTAAGCTTGGGCGTGTTCAATCACACTCTGCCTTTACACAATGGTGGATATTTGTGTTCGAATAGTCTTCGCGCAGTAATTGCAGCGTGGCTGTATGCTTGAAAGAAAAGTAGAGATGGTGTTCGATTAAGCAGATTTGCCAGAGAGTAAAGTGTATAGCGCTTTGAGCAGTGCGATTGAAAATAGAGAATATAACGGGCCGAGATCCGTGAAGTATCAGGTAATTCATAATGTAATTTGTAAATCGACACGTTTACACGTCGCTGGTAGCTACTTTACGTGTTTATACGTCGCTGGTAGCTACTTTATGCGTGTAGCTTTTGCTTTTTAATTATGTTGTATATTACGTGGGTGAGGAAGAAGGCAAAGTGGAGGGAAAGAGAGGAAGGGGAAGAACAAGGAGACGATGGGAGCAGGACATCAGCGACTGGTTGGAAGACGATATCGTGAGAGCAGGGAGACAAACGGCAGACAGAGCAGCGTATCGTGGGATCATCTGGGCAGCTACGTCTCGCAGAGATATGCTGAACTGAAGAAGAAGAAGAAGAGGAAGTACATTTACTTTACTTCGCTTTATTATTCACATTATTTGAGTGCTAAATATACTTTTGATTGAATTGAATTGATAAAATTGTGTAATCAAATATAGCTCTCGATGAGCACAATTTGCGTATCATTTATTTATGTCATCATGCACCAGAAATATAATTAATTACTGAGCACTATGTATTCTCAGATAAACATGATGGTTATTGTTCACTACCGATCTACTCTGGTGTGTGTGGTTTGTTTGTTTGTGTGTGTGTGTGCGCGGGCGCGTGGGGGGTGCGAGCGTGCGTGCGTGCGTGCGTGCGAGCGTGCGAGCGTGCGTGTATCTATGTATTAGCGGCTGGGTCTTTCCATGCGCTTCACGAACATAATATATCTAACTAACGCGTTAACTAAAAACGCAAACACCAGGCACGAAGGAATATATTTAACTTCTTTCTTGAAATGTTCTTTCTTCTCAAACTAACATAACGTATATATTTTTACTTAAACACCAGGTGGTCCTCTCTGTGGGGAGTACTTCACCTTTTGCGTTGCAAAAACACAACCACGGTTTGCCGGCGGGACGCAATTCGTCGTTTATTTTTTTCACCAAACTGGTTCGCCGGAATTTGACAACGCTGCACTAGCGTGTTTGTTGTTGAGGTGGTTCAGGACAGATAAACTGATGTACATCAAATTAACGTATCAATCGATATCCGCGAATACGATACCACTCTAAACACAAGAAAAGGGAAAAGTTAAAGGTAAGTTACTGTAGAGCATTATTACTCTTAGCCGGTCCATACTATATGGCTCGTCCATTGTTTTCTTTTGCATTTCCTACGCCAATCTTAACTATGCATTTCGCCTGGCAATGTTACATATGTATTTTGCGTGGTATCATCGCTGACTCACATCGCTGACTCACATCGCTGACTCACATCGCTGACTCACATCGCTGACACAGTGTTCCTTTTCATGACATTAGCCAATCACTAAATGTGCAGTATAATGAAAACAACAGACCACTATGTTTTGGAAACGTTGTTGCTGTTTGAGGCCAACATGTCTAGTTGTCAGTTCACTGTTGCATGACATTTTCAAGTAATTGAAAAGTAATAATAATACTAAGGTGGCTTCTGTTGCGCCTAAGTCCTCGGAAAACAAGCTCAGAGGCGCATCAATACAAAAGGGTTAGTCAATTTCAAAAATCAATAAGCCATATTAAAGTCGTCAACAGATGGATCGATACGCCAGGGAGCTAAGGGGGATACGCAAGTTTATAAAGGTACGATTTTAATGACGGCGAAATTGTTTAATATATTTAACTGATATTATACAATTAGGAATGATCTTAATTATTATAATCTAACTATCGGGCACATACTAACATGATTTATATCATAAGCGTAATGTATTGACTTCTCATTAATGATCTTCACCAATTGTAGATTGATGTCAGTATATTAAAGTATTAAGTTTAATGTAACATCGGTGTGTTTCGCGGGGTATCATTTATGTTTTAAACAAAATGTTTCTTCTTTGAATTTTCAATAATGCAAATTTTCAATAACCATTGGAACTGACATTACACTGGGAAACATATGTGGACGTTGAAGCTGGTTAATGTGAGCTCTTCATAGGTCTGCTCCAGCAGGTATTCTCTAACGACATAGCGAACCTTGGTGAACACTCAAGGAAATGGCTGGAAGCGTGCCCACTGAAATTCGATGCTATTGCGAAACCATCTTTTTCTATTTACTCCTAAATAGCAGCATTGTTTTACGCACAACATAGGGATGATTTGTGTGTGTCCGTGCGTGCATGTGTGCGTGCGTGCGTGCGTGCGTGCGTGCGTGCGTGTATGTGTGCGTGCGCGTGTGTGGTCGATCTCGAAAATCCACACCTTGGTGATTTGGTGGCTTTTAGTTGTTGTTTTAATCTTTTATTAATATGATGAAGATTTGAAGAAACAAGCATGGGTAAATTAATAAATAAATTCGGGCTATATGTGCCAGTGAGAGGTGTTTCGAGTTGCATTTCTCATTTATCGTGATTCAACGCGAAGCACGAAACAATTTCATCTTGCAACATGCCGTATCTCTATGGTATTAATCAGTTCGTATTTGTTGGTGTTCTCTTGTGCATAGAAAACCTAAACGCTCATGTGAAATATCAATTCGTCAGTAGTAAAAGCAAAGTTTAATTGTCTTCTTGTTGATTATGCTGATAGTTTTTGTTTGCCGTTTTTGCACGTCAGATGTCATACGGTGTGAACTTTGGTATTACCTACCACGTTAAAAGTTATACTTTATACTTGTGTTTTGCACAAAATAGTACTTGTATTTATTACAAAATAGAACAGGATGTGTTTCAAAGAAATTGGATTTGTTTTTGTGCTATTATCAATTATATGGATATCGCTTATATTTCTATAATGAGATACCCCAAAATCACTAATAACATATATTGCGCTCTGCAAACAAGTTACTCCTAGCAGAACACAAACCGGAAAACTCGTGAGGAGCACGATCGTTTATAGTATCCGCAGCAAAGATCTGGAATGCGCTTCCAAACATTATTAGAGCTACTACAACAATCAACACCTTCAAAACAGTTTTGAAAACTCACCTCTTTAAAGTATTCGTAGAATAAGACATGATGTGGACATGTGGACATTTCCTAGACATTGTATAATACTGATCTTATACTATTTATTAAAACAATTTATTTTATTTATTATTTATTATATTACTTATAATATCGTAACATTTATTATGTATACTAGATATACATTTTTGTAAAGGTTGTATTAGCGAGTCTACATTACATTGATAACGATATTTTTTATTGATTTGATGATGTATAATTAACGATACTCATTTCATAATTTCTAGAACGTTGCTCTTACTATATTTTAGAATAGTGCTTTTACAATTCTTAAAATTACTACTTTAAAGTCATCAATGGTAAAATACTGTGCAATGAGCGCTTTTACGGCCAATACCGGCGCTATGTAAGATTTAATTACAATTATTATTTCTTTTGATCGCATGGTATTGGGGACATTTCAAATGTGGTTTGATAGGGAATGCATGGCCAGACATAATTAATAACATATCTTTATTTACAATTATTTTATTTATTTAAACAAATGTTTTACTTGTTTAGAAAGTGACAGGTGTACTAGCAACAATACCGCAAATATTTGTACTCATACCACTGTTGCGTAAAATCGTACCGCCTTTCGTTTGGATCCCTTTTTTTACAAAAGGTGTGGATTATGCGCATGACCTAATGATGTAGTTTATTAATAATTAACTGCGCATTGACATATATTTGCCATCCATATTGTAATCAATTTAAGACAAATGGCGTAATTAGAATAACTATCCTTGTTCAAACGTAACATATACCACTCCAGGATTTCGTTTTCTGTCGGTGGGTAGAATGTTGGGCAAACTGCTAACATGGGTGGGCCGTGTTATTTGGCCTAAACCTTCATCCGTTATGATGCGCTTTCCTTGTTTGTATTAGCTTCGCGCCTGTATTATACAGAGTCAAGTACTTCTCTGCGATGTGTAGTTTATCTTCTCCACATACCACTCGTCAGCAAGCATGCCTGCAACGGTGCCACCCTCTCTAATATGCATCACTTTGTGTTCAACTTTGCTGACTTTCCATATGTGGGATGGTCAGTGGTGGTCAGAAACAATTAGTAACGAAGCTCTATGGGAAAGAACCAACCAGGAACCAATCGATCACCACCTTAGAAGGAGGAGGTCGAGCTGGACAAATCATACGCTCATGAAACCGACACATCACATCACAAGACAGGCACTCACGTGGAACCCGCAGGGTAGAACGATAAGGAGAAGGCTGAGAAACACCTGGCGCTGAGAAGTGGAGAGAGATGGTACAAGCAGGATCTAAATCCAAACAACTGGAAATGTACTCCTCAATCCGTACCCGGCTGTGTTGTGTGTCAGTGCGTGCGTGCGTGCGTGCATGTTTGTTTGAATGTGTGTGTGCGTGCGTGTGTGTGTGTTTGTGTGTGTAAAAGGAGGCGGTTCGAGGTTTTTCAGCAACTTATACTTTGACACGAATGTTTTTTGGACAGACACCGGTGCCCTGGTAGTTAAAAAATGCGGGATTATTTAAACTCCCGTATACCACGGTAGAATAAGACATAAAAGGCATATAACCTAAGAACCAACTGGGTCAGTAACAAGAATATGTTGCGGGCCCGTCAAGAGATCTAGATGACCAACAAGCCCATTAAGCAATCCAATGTTCTTACCTCTTAATGAGGTATGTTTACGTAAATATATTATGTGCCCTTAACATGTGTATATACATGCATACACACCCACCCACGCAGACGCGGACGCTCGCATGCCCGCCCGCCCGCCCGCCCGCCCGCCCGCCCGCCCGCCCGCCCGCCCGCCCGCCAGAACAAGTCATCCATGCGTTTGTCACCAGCAGACATGACAGTAGGCAATGTATTTCTCCACCGACTGCCTATGAAACAACTAGAACGGCTGCAGAGAGAATAGAACTGGGCTGCTGGCCTTGTCGATGGCGCCAAGAGTTCTGTCATGTCACACCTCTATTGACTGGCTGCCGATAGCAGCTAGAGTAGAATATAAGATTATTCTACTCACGCACCGAGCACTGACTGGCTGTGCATCACAGTATATCACCAAATGTGTGAACGGACGCCACCCAACTCGATTGCTGCGCTGCAGTGAACACAATAATTTATGTGTACCACGTGCAGCGCGTCGCTGGGGTGACAGTTCATTTTGCCTGGCAGCCCCAACACTATGGAACTTGCTACCGCAAAAGCTGACTGCAACAACAATGACAAACACTGATTTTAAATCAAACCTAAAGACCTATATGTTTTCTGTACGGCGCCGTGAGCAACGATTGTTGAAACGGCGCTTAATAAATGTCACGATTTTGATTTATATATATATATATATTTTAATTTTGATATATATATATATAATGCGCCGTGTATATATATATATATCATATTATATATACAGTACTGGAAATAATTAACTGGTACACTTTAAAATTGCTTGATTTTCTTACTTCGATTAAGTTTGATCTTTTCTAGCAAATGGCGGCACCAAATAATTTAGCATCATTGTAGAGGAAGTTATTTACAACATATCTACGGTAGTCTAGGACAGTTTTTCAAGTAAAATATCGATATTTGACATGTTTATTGACAGAATATTGCACTTGTGGTAGATTTACAGAGTACTATAGAGTCTGTCTAGATAAGATATACTTTGAGTGTACTTAAGATATTATCGAGTTTATATTAACATTGTACGTACGTGAGTGATACTATATGATCTTGCTATGCAGAGTTCAACTGCTATCACCCTTTTTTCAGAGGTTATATGCCATACCTAATGATTATCTGATTACAAAAATGAAATGAAATTTATTTAATTTAAATTTCACGGAGAATACGAATAATATTATTACAAAATACAATTTTATGGTTGCAAATACAAGATAGAACAAAGATTTGTCAAATAACATAATAATAAGTTTTTGTTTCGTGAATAGAAAAGATGAGCGGAAACCATTGAATGACTGATGAGCGACGCTTTGAGGTTGTGGTAGCCAGGCAAAATGATCTGTCACCCCAGCGACGCGCTGCATGTGGTACACATATATTATTGTGTTTACTGCAGCGCAGCAATCGAGTTGGCTGGCGTTGGTTCACACATTTGGTGATATACTGTGATGCACAGCCAGTCAGTGCTCGATGCGTGAGTAGAAGAATCTTATATTCTACTTTAACTGCTATCGGCAGCCAGTGCAGCTTCATCAATAGAGGTGTGACATGACAGAACTTCTTGGCGCCGTCGACAAGGTGGGCCTCTCAGTTCTGTACTCTCTGCAGCCGTTCTAGTTGTTTCATAGGCAGTCGGTGGAGAAATACATTGCCTACGTCAAGTCTGCTGGTGACAAACGCATGTATGACTTGTTCTGTCGCTGTAGGTGTTAGATAACGTCTTATTCTTGCAATATTGCGGAGATGGAAAACTGTAGACCTACAGACAGCTATATATATATATATATATATATTGGGCGGGCGGGCGGGCGGGCGGGCGGGCGGGTGGGCGGGTGGGCGGGCGTCCGCGTGTGCGTGTGTGCGTGTGTGTGTGTGATAGAGAGAGGGCTTATGCATGTATATATAAATGTTAAAGGCACAAATTTAAATAATCCCGCACGAACGCAAACACAATTTTCTCGTCCAAAAAACATTCGTGTCAAAGCATAAGTTGCTGAAAAACCTCGAAGCGCCTCCTTTTAGACACACACACACACACACACACACACACACACACACACACACACACACACACACACACACACACACACACACACACACACACACACACACACACACACACACACACACGCACGCACACGCACACACACATACACACACACACACACTCACGCTCAAACAATTAAACAAACACGCACTCAAACGCACGCACGCACGCACGCACGCACTCATACACATACCATACGCACGCACGCACACGCACACGCACACGCACACGCACACGCACACGCACACATATACACACACACTCACGTTTTCTATGCATATTCAACATCCCATTCACTATTCACTAGAGTCGCTTGCCAGTTAGGGGAAGGTGGGGCCCGTGACTATAGGACACAACATCACGGAGCTTTGAGCCGTAACTTTGGTATTAACGATCAGCAGTTTCATCCAAGCAGTTCCATGGAAGCAGGTCGTGCTATTTTACACCTTCACGGCCATTTGATCTAACCGGTCTGGACAATGCGTAGCAAATGTTTATCATGAGCGACATGCGCAAAATGTTCACCTTACCGGAGACACCACACCCAGTTGGCAAACGTTGCGTTGATAAAGGTTTATAGAGTTTATTGTGTCATTACAAAACTCTTTATTGAAATATGTTGACGTGTCCCGTTTTTGGGGAGTTCGGAATGCTTACTCCAACGCAATGTATATATTCATTGTTGCCTGTGTTGGCTGTAGACATAATTATTTGCGCAGATGCCGCTGCACTCGCCACATACAATGGAACAATCTGTTTTTCGACAAGGTGTGGGCGTATTCTCACATCTCATCTTTCAGTTGCGTCGCACTGCTACGTGAAGTTGCTTTGAAGCATCTTGCGTGTCCCATTGAACAGGCTGCGATTTACCTTCAATCTATTTCCAACCAAATGCCTGTCAACTAACATGTGTGTCTCCTGTCCACATTTGAACTTGTTGTGGAACTTGGTATGATACGATGAGGGAGCAAGACGTTCATGCTCCACAACACGTGTACTACTTACCAACTTCTCTCTGAACAGCTACAATATACAACATCGCATGTGTTACTTCTCTCTTCACAATATACAATATCGCATGTGTTACTTCTCTCTTCACAATATACAATATCGCATGTGTTACTTCTCTCTTCACAATATACAATATCGCATGTGTTACTTCTCTCTTCACAATATACAATATCGCATGTGTTACTTCTCTCTTCACAATATACAATATCTCATGTGTTACTTCTCTCTTCACAATATACAATATCTCATGTGTTACTTCTCTCTTCACAATATACAATATCTCATGTGTTACTTCTCTCTTGTGGCGCACAAAATCAGGAATGTATGTATATATGTATACAATATCTATGAATGGCTGGCTTTGCTGCACTTTTGCGAGAACAACTGTATCCGAAGAATTATAAAACAACAAAGATGGTGGTCAGAGGAAGGATGATTGAACTGGAGGAAAGATTGGGATGCAGTACAGCGTAACGGGAAATTTAGTAAGAAGTCGGATCATGTGGTGGGGCCACATTAGTTGGATAGAATGTACGTGGAGCAGAGGGTGGGAAAACATCAAGGTCGCTAGGAAAACGGGAATGCCTGAGTTGAGGTGGGAGGACTGCACGAAGAGGGATATTAAAAAAGCCGAGGAAGTTGAAAAAAGCAGAGAGGTAGCTATTGTGGAATTGCCAGAGCCACTCATGGCGACTTATAAGAAAATGACAATGTAATGGCGGCAGATTGCTATGTGAAACTTTCCACATCTAACCACGAAAGACGCGGCTTTACAACAGGGTCATCATTAGCAATCGCCAGAAAGACCCCAGTTAATTAGCAGCGGCTAATTTAGATTGCAAATGAACTTGTATTTGTCACATTCCTGTGTACACGTTAATGTGACTTGTAACTATATATAGTTTATTGTTAGTTTATACGTAATACATACATATACTCATACATACATACATACATGCATGCACGCATGCATGCGTACATACATACATTACTTACATATACTTACTGTTCCCGTAACCCCCCTGGGTCATAGGGGCGGGTTACTGAATGTTTCACCAGTCGACGCCAGTCTTCGAGGTTGTGTGTTAATGTCTCAGTTTCTGCGACGGTCTTCCCAGTCCATTCTGCAATCTGACCATCTCTTCCTCTGTCTTCCCTGTCTTCTTTTCCACGGCACTGTTCCTTGTAGTATTGTGTTTGTGAATCCGCTTGATTGTGTTACATGACCATATCATCTCAGTTTCCTCTTTTTACTGTGTTCAGCAGGTCTTCGTACATACATATATATATACATACATACATACATATATACACACATACATACATACATATATACATACATACATACATACATGCATACACACATTCAAGCATCCATGCATGCATGCGTACATACATACATTCATACATACATACATACATACGTACTTACATACATACATACACACACATATATATATATTATATATATATATATATATGTATACATACATACATACATATATAATATATGTATACACACATACACACATACACACATACACACATACACACATACACACATACACACATACACACATACACACATACACACATACACGTATGCATATATATCATTTTTAGACAAATTTTACTTTATACCGGTGTAGGGCAACAATAACATCTAACCATAATCGAGCTTGCGTATGTAGGCCCTGTGTATATCATGGACGTCTGAGGTTGGTAAATATCGGAGGGTTGATGTTCACCACGACCCTCCAAATGCACCCCCTAAGGGTAATCAGAAACGTCCACAATTCGAACTGCTATCTTACCAAAGCAGTGGGAAGATAAACATATATCCAGCCCTTAACCAAAATAGGAGATAAGCCCCCCAAAATATTGGGGGGCTCATTCCCTTGCCAACCTTTTCCGACCCTTATAAATGTATAGGCGTGCATTAACGTTATCATCCTAGGCGGTTAGCATTTCCGGTGTAGTATAGGAAATTTACTCCCCCAACCAACGGGCCTGCTAACAGTAGAAAGTTGTATGCGGTTTTTGTAATTGTGTCAAACTCAATTACAATATAGTTCATGCGACTGCAATGTTTATTGTGATGATTCACAGTCCAATATGAGGACGCGCAATGTAAATGGGCAAAGATGACACAAAGACACACACAAACTGAAGCGCGCGCGCGCGCGCTCACACACACTCATCCTCCACGAACACACACAAACACACATTTGCACACACACATATAAACACTAAATTAGTTATAGATTCAGACTGTTTATTACCAAGTAACTTTTAAAATGTACGAGGAATTCTTGACGTTGTGGCGTCAACATACATACACGCTTGTCTCCCCTGTCCCCCCATCATGCACACACAAAATATACAATCAGAAACATTATACAACTATGCTAAAACTAGTATAGAACGCCACACCACAACTCCCACAGGCACATAATTCGTACAAGCTGTATAATTTACAATTTTACATGCGTCTCTCGTTACCTGTCTCTGCTTTGTGATGGCGGGAACCATGGCTGCACACTGTAAATAAACATTCGCGCGAAGAGATTCCAGTTTTCTAACGTTATCGTGAAAAGATGGCGGTAAGTTTAATCTTGGGTGGTGATGCATTCTCCGGTCTGGTCTTGCACATTTCCCACAAACATCCATCGCAATTGAACTACTCCCTCTATTATTGTCTGATGTGATGTCAGAAAACTTTTTACTTAGTAATAGTAGTAAAAGCTTTATTTAATGATGGTGACCATGTCACGTTATATCGTGATTTTCAATGGGCCATCTCACACTACATTCTTACATCAACATTTACACAGCTTTTATAAAATATACAATTCACAACAATAAAAATATAAATAATATAGTAAATTTTATAAATGAAAATAAATTAAATAATAAATGATTAATATTACACTACAAATAAAACAACATCATTTCTGAATACATTTACCAATTCTAGAAAGATTAAAGTCAATAATAATAGTCAATAAGATCAAGATGAATAAATTAAAACAATTTGTCATTTAAAATAAAAACTTATTCAGGCATATCAATTGAAAAGTGCAAACAATTGTATACATCCTTCTTGAGAAATTTTAAAAAGACTGTTTTAAAGGTATCTACACTATTGGCATTCTGTATAGATTCCGGGATAGTGTCCCACAGTTTCGCACCCCTATAAGCAAATGTGCGCTGGCCTATGGCCAGGTTGTACTTGTGAACACGAATGTTTGTGCAGCCGCGGGTGTGATGATCGTGTACACTACTGTTTAATGTAAATAGGTCTATAAGGTAGGCCGGGGCTTGCCCATGCATGATATTATACATTACTATGGCAGTGAAGTAACGTATGCGAACATCAATTGGCAACCATCCTAGAGAGCGAAATAGTGTCACTGTTGAAACTTGTCGCCGGTCTTTCACATTCAAAATTACACGTGCATACTGCTTCATCATCTTATGAACGTTCGACAGCAAAACGTGTCCGCAATTGCCCCATATGACGCAGCCGTAGTCAATCAACGGTTGCACCATCCCTGAAAAATATAGTTTCCTTGCACGTAGCGGCATTAAGCGTTTCACTTGGTTGAACAAATACAACCGGCTCCGCAGCTTGGAGCATAGCTTTGTCACATGTGCATTCCAAGTCAGGTTACTGTCGACGTATAAGCCAAGTAATTTGTGGGTCTGAACGGGGGTGACGATACAGTTGTTGCCATGTACGCAGAAGTTCGGACTTGCACGTTGTAATTTCTGCCTGGTGCCAAGTAGCATGCACTCTGTCTTATCGGCGTTTAGAATCATTCGATTTTCGTTTATCCAGTTGTACAGTGGTTTTGAGTGAGTTGTTAGTGACCGGTTTATGTCTGCAACACATTTGCCGGCCGTATATAGTGTCGAGTCATCGGCATACATGTCAATCCGCGTGTTTGCTACTTCGAGAATGGCATCGTTCATAAAAATAATAAAAAGCAAGGGTCCAAGTATTGAGCCTTGCGGCACACCTATCGTTACCGGAAGAGGGTCTGACAACACACTGTCATATTTCACACGTTGGTAGCGTTCGCTAAGATAAGATCGGAACCAGGCTAGCTCGTTATCATGGCAACCATACAACTCCAGTTTGAGTAAAATCAGATCATGGTCAACCAAGTCAAAAGCCTTTCTCAGATCGACTAACACCATGCCACACAAGTTGCCTTTGTCAATGTTGCTCAGGAAATAGTCGGTCAGCTTAAGCAATACAGTTTCACATGACCGATTCTCTCTAAAGCCGGATTGCTCGTCTAGCAGTAATTTAAACTCTGTAAGATAGGCGTAGAAATGGTTGTGCACGTGTCGTTCCAGAAGTTTAGACATAATTGGCAAGACCGATATAGGTCTATAATTCATGACGTCGTTTGAGTCTCCGTTTTTGTACAGCGGGACCACTCTGGCCTTCTTCCATGATCGTGGAAAGTGCGCCTTATTGATACTAGCATTGCAAATGTTGACTATGTGCGGTGCAATGATTTCAGCACTCAGTTTTATTATTTTACAACTGATGCCATCCAGTCCTGTTGCTTTTATCGCTGACATCTTTCGTAGCTGTTTAAGAACAAATTCAATCGTCATATTCGGCAATTTAAAAGACACATTTTCTGGTTTGCTTCGACCGATAAATGACTTTAGTTTTGAGTAGTTCGACACAGTGGTTGTCGTTGTACCATATTTCGATGCAATGTTGGTAAAATGTTCGTTGAATTGATCAGCCATCATTTTCGCGTGTGGGTGTTGTTGACTGTTCTGGTTGGTTTGTCTCGGTTGAACCGCACTCGTTGTAGCCAAAGATGATTTGATGTGACTCCATATCACGCGTGGATTTGGTGTTTGTTGTTCCAGTGATTTTATGTAGAAGTCTCGCTTAGCTTTTCGGATGTCATGATTCACACGGTTCTTAGCACGTTTATACATCGCCAGAATGCGAGGGTCCCTTGAGTATTTTGAGGCGTCGAACAGTCGATCTCTGGCCGCTATCAATTTAGCCAGATCGGCGTTAAACCAGGGAGGTTGCTTAACAGATTTGACACGCTTTACTATAATTGGCGCATGTTCATTCAACACAGAAATGTATATTTGTTCAAACAGGTCCAGTTTTATGTCAACATCGTCCGTCATGTTGATCAAAGACCATGGCGCATCAGCAAGTTGCTTTAAAAAACTACGTTCATCAAAGTTTTTAAAATCACGGTAACAGATGGTTTTGTGCACGTTCGTCTTGGCAAAAGACCCATTATGTTTTCGAACGACTGTCACAGGGCAGTGATCCGAGAGACCGATGGATGCGACGGAAGATGTCAGTACGTTGTTACGGTTGTTTACGTACACATGGTCGATACACGATTTTGATTCCGGGCGTGTGACCTCGCATATAAGTTGGTCGAGTCCCAACATGATCAAGTCGTTGTATAATGTGTAGTGTGTGCCTTTCATCAAGTCTATATTGACATCTCCCAACACATAGACGTCCGTTGTCAGACATAGCGCGTTTTCAATATTCGAGACAATGTCTCGGTCTGTTCGTATTACACTGTTAGGGGGTCGATAAATGAAACACACAAGGAAAGACATGCATCTAGGTGGCACAATTTCAAGCCACAGCAATTCTATGCCGTCACATTCGAGGTCACGACGACGGACATACTTAAACGCTGTCGATACGTATGCCAGCAGTCCTCCGCCGCGCTTCCCGCTGCGATCTCGTCTCTCAGGCTGATGAAAACCATCAATCGTAAGTCTCGCATCATGGTCACTTGACGTAAGGAAGGTTTCGGATATGCCAAGGATATCTATCGGACGGGGATCCACCTGAAGAACACCTTTCAGTTCATGCATTTTATTTGACACATGATTTATGTTCCAGCTAGCTATTCGTATGCCTTTTCTATTTAATCCGAATCCCGTTGTCTTTGCATTTGCGACGTTTCCGTTTACTGTATGCACGCCTTTGTTACCAAGTAATGGCATCACACAGGTGACAAGTATACTATTGTTGACTTCATTACCGTCGGAAGGTCGCTTCAAGTGGCAATTAACCAGCTGTGCAGCCGGTGACGACGGTCCGTCTTGCGATGTCGCCCATATGTCCACCGCGATGATCATCGGTAGAAAGGCAACCAAGACGAACACGGCCGTCGCGCCTGGGTGACTCAGGGGCTGGCGACACTTGGCATCGTTGCAATGGAGATGTGATGCCTTACGCATCCTTCCGTGACAGAATACGAATTGTCCCGTCCGAATTCGGTGTTGCGTCAGGTCGATCGGCATTTACACACAATGGACCGTACTGAGTGCGGCCGGCTTAGACACGCCTCATCAGTCACAAGAATGCAGGCACGCCCGTGCGAACAGCTGGTGCTGGACAAACAGCGAGTCCTCCGTGGGCGACAATGGAGCGTTTACAATAAAAGTATATATTAAGTGTCTTTAAAAACCACACGAAATCTGAAGAAACGCTATTTTGCAGATGCATTCACGTACCATTAACGTATTGTCGAGCAAACAGACAATAGTCCAACAATCGCTTCAGTAAATGATATAGCACGCGCAGCGAAATATTCTAGGCGTCACACCTGTCTTGTAGTCCGTTGTTTCTTAGTTTTTTCTTTGCTGAGAGGGATAGTGTCTACTGTCATACATCACGATTTATAGTCAATCAAAACTACTTCCCTCCAAGCGGAACTAGTTTCCCAAGCAGAACTATTTGGCCTCCGAGGGGTGGCGTTCGCACTCATCACATCCACAAGCTGACACTAATAAGTTACATGCGAATTTTTTAATTTTGTCAAACTCACGGATGAGTGGTATTGGTGATATAGATATTTCATTATTTTAAAAATATAAATTGTATGTTGTAAACGCGCCCATTATGTCATGTCTAAAGCGACCAAACATCTTTTTGTTTCTCAACTTGACGAGTTCTTCGCAGCACAAGAAGAAGGTCATCATCGCGTATGTGGCATTCGTAGTGCAGAATGCCGACCAGAACAGCGCTGGATGGCAATACCCAGGACTGATCCCAAACGTCGAAGTTCTTGTACGTGGAATAAATACAAACATTGCCCGCAAATCGTCGAAGCACATGATGTATGCGTTCCTGAACAGAGATATATTTTCGTTGACAATAGCCAATACAAAACCAGATAATAATAATCATAATAATCATAATAATCAAAATGCAGTATCTGTGTCAATGGTATTAGTGGACGTGCGGCATCGCCACTTAACACATCGCAGTATCTGTGTCAATGGTATTAGTGGACGTGCGGCATCGCCACTTAACACATCGCAGTATCTGTGTCAATGGTATTAGTGGACGTGCGGCATCGCCACTTAACACATCGCAGTATCTGTGTCAATGGTATTAGTGGACGTGCGGCATCGCCACTTAACACATCGCAGTATCTGTGTCAATGGTATTAGTGGACGTGCGGCATCGGCACTTAACACATCGCAGTATCTGTGTCAATGGTATTAGTGGACGTGCGGCATCGCCACTTAACACATCGCAGTATCTGTGTCAATGGTATTAGTGGACGTGTGGCATCGGCACTTAACACATCGCTATGCTACTGCTTTCTATAGTCTATTCGACCATTACTCGGCTAAAATCGCATCTTTGACGTCGTTTACCGGAAACAAAAGTGACACCTCTATCATGTCGTTGGTTAACCTTCTGATGAGGGCTTTGGTTGAAGAATGCATTGCCGCTCGGCAGTTCCGAAATAAACCCACATTGCAACGCGTCGCCCTGTTGTTTTGGTTGGCAACGAGGAATATTAAATTTCACAGAGTTCCTGCGGCAACTAACTGACTTGTTTTGACAATATAACCAGCAACAATACATTTTTAAAAACCTGACTTGTACACAAACCTACCTGCAATGACCCAACCCATGTAGAACGAGCAGTAGCAGTATTGATAGGTGAATATAATACATCTGAGTATTTCCTCAGCTTTTACGAACTTCGTCTCCCATATTACACACAAGACCAACATTAATTCCATGCCGCCGGCAGTGACAATATACATTGGGATGAATGGTTCTCGACGACACTATCCCATGTAGACGCCGCCTAAAATAGTGTTTGTTTACATATATAAATAGGTTCTATTATATCCTACTGCACTCCAAAAGTAACGCTAAAGAAGCAGCGACACATCGTGATTCTATTACGTAGAACCAGAACAACTGAAAACACGTCTCAAAACGCGGTTTGAACGGTTGCTAGTAACATTACGATTCGTCCGATCCCAACAGTCTTGATATCGTTTGAAAGCTTATGCTTTTTGATTTTCAAAGATATAAATGCTTTCCTGATAACCATTCCTAAAATAAACTATAAACGGACCTACATCCGTACTGTTTCCGGTGTCATAGACATTGTGAACGTTGATGGTTCGTCAACACAGTTCACCAATCTACCGATTAAGGGAAAACTATCAGACTTATTCTGATTTCACGGTATAAGGTCGACCCACTTTTAAACGGCGGCTAAACTGACATACTCGAAGTAGGTGTGACGTCACAATCACGTATGTCAACCAACCAATGCAACGATTTTTGAATCTTAGTCTCCGTTGGTTGGCATCAAAGACCGTCTATCAATACAAGACGGTGCAACGCGCGCTATCTACATTGTTCGAGGAAAGTACGTAAGCAATTCGTCCGCCATTCTGGAGTTGCGCCAAGCCAGACCATACGCGTGCAGAAAATGCAGTTCTTTGCATTATCATTGCTCAACATTTTCAATGATAACCTCAATATTTGTGTTATATAAGAAGTGGTACAGCCTCATGATTATTCTAATAAAACACGACGAAATTCAGTTGGTTCAATAAATAATTGCAATGTTTCTACGTGATTTGTGTACACATTTCAATATTTTGAAATGTGATCAGTAAAGAACTTTAAGGATTAGTTTAAAACCTTTCATTTTATATGACGCATCACAGCTTGGTGATTATTCTGATGAAATGAGGTCCCTGAACAAATACGCTAACATCGCGGGCTGCGGTCCCGCAGGCGCATGCGCTTGACTCCCGAATGGCGAACAAAAACCTTCAGTATAGACTACCATTTTCTCGCTCAGTGACGCCTCCTGTCCAAATAGAGGCTCCTTGGTTGGCATCACTGATCTATGGATATGAAGTGAAGGGCTCAGCACACTGTTAGTTTTCCCATTGGCGACCATGTTAACGTTTCGTGTGATTATAAGAAAACGTGACCTACAAAGTTTCTTAAACTTCTCACCTGTTGTTATTATCATCTCATTGACATGCTGGTCGAGTTTAGTCAAAATCTAATATTTCTAGCTCTCGCAAAATGCCTGTATGTGTGACACCCGTCAATATTTACGAAAGGATGCAGGCAGTAATCCGGCTAAAGAGTCAACTAGCCAAATTGCTGCCAAAAACCCTACCGCTTAGTACAATCACACCGGGAAATCTGACTATTCAAGTGCACTTATGTCAGAGCAGGTGAATTTGGTAAAAAATCATTTCTCAAAAATAAATTGCACTTTTCCGTCTAAGTCTAACAGTGTCCTGACCCCTGAAGGCGATTACGAGAAACCATTGTCCGCCATCTTGTTTTTTCCCAAACTGTCGATAATAGAGGTCACAAGGCTATACTTGCAGTGAATACGCGTCACATATGATGCCTATATGCCCACGTCACGTATGCCGGCAGGTTCAAATTAAATTAGAGGCAGGATTACGTAGAATTGAGAAGTGTGGAGACATATGTGCACGTTTTGCACGTGAGAAAACGCGAGTTGAACTAATATGTCGGCATTATCAATATACGTAACAATAGGGAAAGCAATATGGCGACCTTGCTTCACGTCAAATTGACCTTTTAACATTAGGCTCCCAATCCATGTATGTAGATCAATTGTGACGTCACGCCGATGTAGATATCAGTTTCGCTGCCATCAAAGCGGATCAGTTTTGCCGCCGTTTAAAAGTGGGTGCAGCTTATAACTTGAAGTAAACAAAATGGTGAAGTGGGTATGTATGGACCTATGCAAATGAGGGACTCAGCGCTGCATTCGGAAGATTTGTGTATTGAGCACCTACCGTCAACATCGTTCGGAACAGTACAGAACACCAAAAACGGCACGATTGTAGGTCCGTTTGTAAATGTTCTATGAACGGTTACCGGGAAATTTAGATGACGCTAGAATAACAGGAAGTGCATATTTTCAAATGATACCAAGATCGTCGGGATAGGACGAGCCGTGAGGGTGCTACCGACTTAGAATTTCATGCTTTTGGACGTGTTTCGAGTTGTTCATTTTTCGCTCGCTTATCTATTTTTGGTAGAACACATCATGTGTCATCATGTAAACGGTGCTCACTCCGGACGATAATCCATATATCAGACCGGTAATGTTCTTCACAAATATAACTTTTCAAATCGTCTCCCGATTGTATTAGTTCGATGCCTGTTTTCAACAGGTTTAAATGCAAGTCTGCAGCACGTGATTTTATTCTTGTTTTGTTCATTTCTGTTGAAATTTCAAGTAGATTCACTGCTGTTGTGAAACCTTTACATGAACAAATGTGTTATGGCGAACTTGTTTTCTAGTGATCGCCTGGCAGAATGAACAAAGGCCACCCCTTCAACATAATCTGCGACGCGTCTACGTGTATCCAACGTGCACATTTATGCCGGGGATTGAACGGGAGAGAGAGCAAGAGAGAGGGAAGTGACGGAGAAAGAGAGAGAGAGAGAGAGAGAAAGAGAGCAAGAGAGAGGGAAGTGACGGAGATAGAGAGAGCAAGAGAGAGGGAAGTGACGGAGAGAGAGAGAGAGAGCAAGAGAGAGGGAAGTGACGGAGAGAGAGAGAGTGAGAGAGAGAGAGAGAGATATAT